>CAWUFW010005120.1:0-282500 GCA_963921515.1 Calotriton arnoldi | reverse complement strand
TATTTTTGTGTGCTCTTTAGGGGGAAAAACCTCTTGTAGGGAAGTAGACCTCAGACACATAGGGGTATATTCACAAGAACGTGAAAAAAAAATTTAACGGAACTTTACACATCGCAGTCTATCGCGGGAAAATCACCCTGTGTTAACGTAGAATTCACAACACGGCGGTACCATGCGATAGTTTGCCGAAAACGCGGCCAATGTCTGCGATACAACCACCGCGACGGAGATAAAAACACAAACCCCAACACAAAAAAACGTGCGATGAGCCCATTCGCGATGAGGAAAGCAGCGATAAGCAGCGCCAGGCCCGCGACACACACACGGCAGGCGGGAATAAGCACAACAAAAGCAGGAAAAAGGAAGACAGACCAAACAGAAAACAACAGCGAAGCACAATGGAGGCAGCCGGAGCTAGTACACAACCCCACAAGCCCCATTGGCAACAAAACATTGTACATGGCAGTCCATCGTGGACAAGGTGAATGCAGCCGGAGAGCGGAGGAGGACAGTGGAATAAAACCAGAACAGCTGGAATGATGCGAAACGCAAAAACAAGCAGAAACACGCCAACAACCAGAAGGCAGCAATGCACACCGGAGGTGGGAGTCCAGCGCCACACCAGGAGCTGGATGACATGGACGAAATGGTGTCCACCACATCAGTCTGGAGATGGTGTCAGGAGTCGGGGACCGGAAACTGCTCAAAATCAACAGACACAACAGCAACAGGGAGAGGAACGACTAGGGACTGGGGGGACGGGGGGAGATGGGCACAATGGCACACATGCACAATTAAGCACAGCACAACTGCAGACAAACCATGCCCAAGAGTAACAACGCCAACCAAGAGCACAAGTTACACAAGTCGGCAATATCACACCACTGAACAAGCACAAAAGTGAAAAC
Source organism: Calotriton arnoldi (assembly GCA_963921515.1). Classification (NCBI taxonomy): domain Eukaryota; kingdom Metazoa; phylum Chordata; class Amphibia; order Caudata; family Salamandridae; genus Calotriton; species Calotriton arnoldi. The sequence continues at coordinate 281,592 of CAWUFW010005120.1, read as the reverse complement.
CACACTGCCTGAAAGGGAGAAGGGTGAGCCAAATCAGAGCTGAAGGGCCATCTCACACACAATGCAGCACACACACATAGGAAGCAGAGCACCCCAACATCGAACACAAAGTGGTACAAACACCAACATTTGCACAACCGAACACAGGACACAAGTGCACCCGCTTGTGGCTGGTAAATGGCCATACGCATCTAGCAAAGCACGAAACAGGGACATGATAATGCACAAGTACCAACCCACCGCCCTGATGGGGTAGCAATGCATGTATGGCAGGGACCCAGATAGGCCGTGACACACACATTTGCATACATATCAACACTCATCACAGTTGGAGACAAGTGAAGGTGCGGAAACTTCATCAACAATTGCGTGTCAGTACGGCCAAGAGAAGTGCCACAACATGTAGACCAATGCAGCAGCATGTCTGAATGAGGAACGTTGGAAAGCGCCCATGTCCACCCCGGGGGAGTCCATCACCCACACAAGTCAGTGCCAACGCGCGTTGGTTGTCCACGCATGTATCCGGAGTCCAGGCCAATGCAGCCATGTCCACTGTCGTCTTGGGACATGTGACCAGATCCCCAACATGCAACCAGGCGCCGGGACACGTGCAATGGGTCACATTCAGTTGTGGCTGCAGGTACGTTGTCACTCGTCCATGAACGTGAGTGCAGCAGCGTAGGCCAACATTTCCAACATGAGCTCGTTGTCGACTACATCTAACATGTCGGCGACGTAACCCATCAGCTGTCCCGGACAGATGTGCTTACTGCAACCCCTGGCCCCAATTGGCACTAAAGCCCAATAGGGGAGCGGCTCAATGTGGTCACTGCACACAACGACTCGTGCAATCTCCCAGGTCCAGTTGCCAGAATGCATGCCAATCATCCAGGCATGCCATAAACGGGCATCACGGTGACACTCCTGGTCGTGGGCCAACAGGGGGCGCACACACATGTCGAAATCCAGGTCAGCTACCGTTACGTTGAAGCAGACATCCATGGTCCACTCGAATATGCACGAGCGACAATGCAACACAGGCTGAACGCAGGTGATGTTGGCAAGGCGGAAGCTGAGCCGGTAACTGATCCGCAGCACTGCCAATGGCAGTGCCCCCAGTGCATGCAGCAGACGTGCACGGTACCGGTCCACGTGACTGGAGTTGTGCATGTGTCTGGGATGGTCTGCCATTGCGTCAGTGGCTCTGCTTGAAGCGGCACTGTGCTGACCCGCGCCAGTCCTGTGGATGAAATGGCACAGCTCGGATCAATGAGCAGTGTCTGTGTGCAACGGGGGCAGGCCTGGGGTGGGGTGGGAGTACGTGTGAAGGCCAATTCACGCAAGCTAACTACGACCAAGGACTTCTGTGTGTGGGATGTGTACATGTTGGTCTCACGTCGGGCAGTGCGTAGTGTGGGAGTCGCCAGCAAATGCTATCATATCTGGCAGGGGGTGCTGGGCACATGCAAGTCCCAGCTCGGAGCTGCAGATGTGCTACCGCCTGATAGTTCAGACAAAGGTCCTTTCATCCCTACAGTAACTTTACCATCTGCTTGCATACAGGAGATGTACAGAGGCCTGTCATGGGTGGGGTGGGATGTCTGCGACCCAGGGAATCATGGATGATATGCCGAGCACGTGGCACATGAGCGGCCTCACTGTGTGTTACATTGCCTCACAGCTGCTCCTCCCTCCCACGAGCCCCCACACTTGTGTGTGCTGCGCGGTGTATCACATGCTCTCCTACGGCGCACCATTGTCATGCCTGTCTGCGCATGTCCAGCGGCATGCCAACAACACCGTGAAGCTGGCCGTTGAGGGTGTGCTGCCACGTGAGTGTAGGCCAATGGTCTGGACAGGGCAGACACAAGTGTACAGTCCATGGCTGGCTGTGATCGCGCTGCGATTGAGTCTAGGCATCTGACTTATGCAGCCGCAGGACTGATACACATAACACTTGGCATGTATGAGCTAAGACCCCGAGCGGTCTTGCGCTCCTACATTTCCCCGTAAGTGCGGACCCGCCCTCCGGGTGCATGCTACATTGCAACATCGACTACTGTGGCCCTGGTGGCGACAACACTCCAACGCAGAGACACGCTTACCGCACTTCCTGCTCAAGGCCAGACCAGAGCCACGCCCTGATCCCCCTGCCGAATCAGCACACCCCGGCGCTGACCTGACGTACGCCAGACCAGCACACGCCACTTGTGCATGCAGGGGGGGCAGGCAAAGCTACATGGCCAAGGTCTTAGCCACTGCTGAGGTGACATGGTATCGTCCGCTGAAGACAGCACACTGTGATGTTGCAGGGCTCGGGACCATCATGCTGACATAATGACCACACGGACACACTTGCTTAGATGGTGTGAATGGCTACGGGCACGTGCGCCCGGCCACGTTTATTAGCAGGCTCACATGTCGAATGACACCTGTGTTGGATATGTGTGGGGTGTGTGTACACCAGCCGTCATGGAGTGCCTGGTGCAGTCAAAAAACGACAACAGTGTACATCGTCAAGGACACAACCATTCAACCATAAAGGCTCCATGACTTGAGCTGCACAGAGTTAGTGGCCCCGGATGCACAGCGTCCTGCACGGGCCTACCGCCATGGGACGCTGACTTGCGGCGCACTGGGGCAGGGTCACGAGAGCAGAGCAGGTTCTCGTAGATGACAAAGGGGGTTGTCGCGGAGTGTCTCGGTGGACAGTGGAAGATGTACCCCCAGGGCATGATGCACAGGGCAGAACCACGCAGAAACAGTCACTATGGTGGAGATGAATGGAACAGACACATGTCGAACACCAAGTCCGTCCCAGCCAGATGATGATGCAGACAACCCCCAGGCCATGGACTCAGACGCCGCCAAAGTCCAACCAGAAAGTGCCCATGACTCATTGCGCACAGAGTTAGTGGCACCAGTGCTGATAGGGGATGCCGCCTGCGATGAGGCGTGTCCAATGGTGTGGACTCCTCCATAAGTTACCCAAGACACAGTTCCACATGTGGGACCTACTGGACCGCAGTGTAGGCCTGAGGCAGCGGTCAGCAGGGGCCCTCATCCAAGTGTTGCCGGCTTACGTTGGATGGTCCCACCGGCCTGCGTAGTTCAGGTTCGGTGGCACCACGGGACACGGACTTGCGTTGAACAGGGTTAGTGGCACCAGGTCAGTTGTTGCTAGTGTTTGGTCACCTCCGTGACGAGGATCCGGCTTTCATCCGGACTGAACCGCATCTTCCTCTTACTCCTCTCCGTGAGTTCACTGGTATGGACTCTGCCATTCATGAATCATGACTAAGTGCTGGATGTGGGACCTACTGGACTGCAGTGTAGGCTGGGGGCAGCGGTCAGCACGGGCCCACAGACACGTGTCGTGTGCTTGCGATGCAGAGCTTGGGACACTGATCGAAGGGAGTTCAGTGATATATACGCGGCAATTAACATTTGGTCACTGCCATTCTAAACTCAGGACACAGTTCCACATGTGGGACCTACTGGACCGCAGTGTAGGCCTGAGCCCTCATCCAAGTGTCGCCGGCTTGCGTTGAACAGGGTTAGTGGCACCACGTGTCGCAGGCTTGCGTTGAACAGGGTTAGTGGCACCACGTGTCGCAGGCTTGCGATGCAGACTTTGGCTTCACTGATCGGAGGGAGTATAGTGATGTGGACGCTGCCACAGACTTGGGGTCACTGCCATTCAAAAATCACGACTCAGTACAACATGTGCCAACAACTGGGCCAAAGAGTACGCCGGTGGGGTATGTCAACGAGAAAGGAGTACTGTGGGCCAGCGTTGTGGAGGCCAGCGATGGTCTGCGGAGGCTGCAAAGGTCGCGGGACTGGGGCTTGGAGCTTGCACCGGCACGTGGTGGGCCCTCTTTGACATACACCGGTGTTGGCAGGTGAGCGGAGCCTCCTTGGTGTGCTGGGGCAGGCATGACGGGTCTGGGGACCAGCGGCCCGGGGTGCAGCAGGCGCACAGGGACGCAGGCCCTGCTGCGCATGGTGCCGGCCTCGTGGCGGGCTGAGTGGCGCCGCCCTGGCAGACACGTTGGACATTCGAAATGAGAACCACGCCCAGTGCGACTGGCTTTTTATTCACCCCCCTACGCAGGCCTGGCATATGCAGGGTCAACCCACTCCGCCCGCGCATACAGGGGGGGACGTAATGAGCGACATTTCCACGTTCTGCCCCACAGCCTGTGGGGACATGGTAGCGTCCACTAGCCACTACACTCCATGCACCAGCAGTTGATGTCCACATGGCCATTTCCATGGTTTGCACACTGAAGTCTGTCGGGCACATCCACGCCACACCTGGCATTGGGTAGGTTCTCATTCATTAGTCACTTGCCGCTCTCGCACATGCCTGCTCCAAACCTCTCCTCACATTCTGCTATTGTGTGGCTGTGGTGCCATGCCGTGCTGGGTTGTGTGCATGGCAAGCCCAGGTTCCCAATGGAGTCGTGTTGTCGTGTCTGGTCGGTTGGCATGTTGTGTGGCATGTTGCATTTAGTTTTGCTGCGTGCCCATTGCCAGTGTCGTGAGTTGCATGACTGTGGAGTGGAGGTGTGTGGTGTGTTCATTTGGTACTTACCAACGAGCAATGCATTTCCATAGGTGCCATCCTGGGAGCGCTGGTTGATGATGGACTGTCGGGAATGTATGAATCATGCACACTGCCTGGGGAGTTGGCCACAACATTGTTGAGGAGTCCCCGGTGGTCCACTATTGCCTGCACATTGATGGAATGCGTGTGCTTTCTGTTGCGGTAGTTGTGTGCATTGTCGGCAGGGGGCACGAGGGGTACATGTGTGCAGTCGATTGCCCCCAACACGTGAGGGAATCCAGCTATGGCGTAGAAGCCTTGCTTGGTCTCCAGCTGCTCCTGCGCAGTGTGGGTGAAGTGGAGGTGCTGGGGTACCAGGCTGATGATGGCATCCAGGACAGGTGTGATGAACTTGGATAGGGCTGGCTGTGAGACTACTCCGACTCTGGCAGTTGTGAGTTGGAAGGTACCAGAGGCCAACATGTGCAGCACAGCCCGCAGCTTTGTCTGCGGAGGGATGTTGGTTGTCCGCTGTGTTGGTACCGTCAGCCTGTGGTTGATGTGGGTCAGGATGCGGACGATGGTTGTCCTTTTGGGCCTGTAGTGGGCAATGGCCTCCTCTGGCGTTAGGTCTGTGCGGCTGGTGCGTTTAAGGTGGGTCCGCTGTCTTTGTCTACGCTGCCTCTGTGGTGGTCTGGGGGGGGCGGGGCGGGTCCTGGGTGTGGTGGCGGGCCTGGGGGTGGTGGAGGTGAGTTTTGTGGCCCTCATGGGTCTCCAAGCTGCATGATCATTGGCTCCATGGCATCTGTGGGTCTTCAGATGTGGCTCTTGGCTGGGCTCCCTTTCATACTGTAGGTAGTCGTCCTGCTTAACACCAGCAGAAGGCAGGTGTTAATTCCCTGCTGCTACCGCGGCTTATCGCCTGTTTTTGGTTCGCATTGCAGATCTGGCAGTTCGTTGTGAAAGTGGTGTTGTGGTGTTCTCGTGAGTTTTTGCACGGGAACGCCTACTATGCATCTCATTAGGGTTAGTTGGTGGTGTCACCTGTGGAGATAAATTTTGCTGCAGTTATCGCTGGAATACTGGCGATGTCTGCAGTTTGCACCCGCTTGTGAATGGGGCGTTAAATTTATCTCCACTTTTGATGTGTTAAGGTGGCGATAACTCGGCGATAAGTCATTGTGAATATGCCCCATAGTGTTGCATGCTTCATCATTGGATTGTCCCATATAGCAGTGGGATGCTTTCTTTTGTGTTGTTTGGCATTTGTATAGTGCACAAATGCCAAGAGTGGAGAGAGTTTGCAAGTGGGCTTAAATGCGTATTTGGAGAGGTGTATGTATGCAGTATGAAGTAAGTGAGTAGTGGGAAGGGCAGTGAACTCTGTCTCTCTCCTACCATGACCATCTGCCTTACACCTACAAACATTTCTATGAAAAATGTGTATGCTAAACCTCGACTATCTATCTCTTCATGTCTCTGCCTCATTCTGAGCCCTGACTTATATTGTGCAGATGGTCAGATGAACATTTACTAGAGACTCCCATTGGCAGCCTGCTTAAGCTCATTGGGACTTTTCTTTCTTGTACCTCTAACAAGCTAACTGTTCTTGTCAAGATCTCTCTTGTGGTGGAATTTGACTCTCAACTAGCAACATGACTGTAAAAAACGCAGTCAATAACTGACAAATACAACTCCTTTCACTTTGCAGTAGTAGGTTGAGGATTTACAAGGTTATCCTATGACTATCTAAATTTGAAAACTGTGGCAAACATCCTGGGCAGTGTTACAAAATGGCCTTCTCTGAAGGGTCATCTCAAAGTTTTTGCCTTTCTCCTCCTCTTTTTCGGACCTCCTTTTTGTTGACTTTAGGACTCTGAGCACTTTACCACTGTTAACCAGTGCTAAAGTGCATGTACTTTCTCCCCTAAACATGGTTTGATTTACTTATCCAAAACTGGCATATTTAATTTACCTATAAGTCCCTAGTAGAGTGCACAGCATATGCAAGGTCATGTAAGTTAAATGCTACTAGACGGCCTGCAGCACTGAATGCGTGACCTACACAACTAGCCCTTTTAACATGTCTCAGGCCTGCCACTGCAGAGCCTGTGTGTGCAGTTTACACTGCCATGTCGACTTGCCATTTAAAACCCCTTGACAAGCTTTAAATTCCCCTTTTATTACATATACGTCACCCCTTAGATAGGCCCTAGGTAGCCCATAGGGGAGGGTGCTTTGCAATTAAGAGGCAGGGCACAAATGTTGGAAAGTGGTTTATTAGTAGCAATAAGTAGGAACCTACCACTAGTAATAAGGCCACAAACAAAATAAAAGGTTCAGTCAAGGTCTCAATAAAGTATTCCCTTGCTTCACCCTCTGTAGCTGGCAATGAGCAGGCAGGTGTAACTTAGAAGACAGGTTGGTAAAGCATTTTTAAAAAAACATACATTAACCTAGTAAGACACAATAAACAATACAAATGCAACACCACCTTAAACAAATAGGTTATATTTTTATGAACAAATAAACAGCAAAACAACAAAAATTATATTTAGGGAACCGGAGATATGAATTTTTAAAGAATAAACACTTTCTAGTGCTTAAAAACCAATAGCATGAATTTGGGACATCTGGTCGCACTTGACCGGGACAAAGTCAAAGTTTGAGGCTGACCGCGATGGAGTCCTAGCCAGACACACTAAGCGAGATACCTCGGTCAAAATTTTACTTTCGCACTTAGAAACTTTTCTGGAGGTTTTTCTCTAGACATCGAGCGGGCCTATCCAGCAGGCTGGATTCGCAGCGGCTTCATCGGCTTGGTCCAGCGTGAGCCCTCGGTCAACTCCTGGAAGTCTTGAGCTCCGGAAATTTCACCCGACGACCCATAAATCCAGGTCGGGATGCAGTTCGACGTCTCCGGATTGACTCTTGATGTCGGGTAGGTCACCTTAGAGAGCTTTTTTCAAAAGTTGCTCCAGACTTCTCCAATCTTCCAGAACTTCTTCCTGAAGTTTCTCTTGGGGGTTCAAAGTGTCCAATACACTAATCCAAGGGTCTAGAAGCTCTGAGATGGTCCTTGGAAGGTTAGAACTACAATTCCCACAATGCACCTCGCCAAATCTTTAAAAGTTCAACGGACACATTCCAGGATGGGGATTTCTTGGTGGAGATGATGTAGGAGAGGTCTGTTAACCTATAGCTTCAGGGAGTCCACACCTTGATCCTTGTGAAGCGAGGCAAAGTCCTTAGGGGTGTAGCACCAGATTGTGCAGCAGGTGCAGTCCTTTGGGTATAAATCAGGGTTCCAGCAGGGCAGTCCCTCTTCTCCTTGTTGTTTCAGGCAGTAGATGTGAGTTGCTTGGCAACTCTTGCATATTTATTTAGTGTTCCTGGGTGTCAAGCAGGGAGGCACCCATGGCCAATGGGATGAGGGATGCCACTCAGGTGCATGACCTCTTCCTCCAAAGTGTGTCATATTCTTGTCTCCAAAAGCACTATTCTTCCAAAATCTAAAATGGAGAAAGTCTATCCTGAACAGTTAGGTGTGTCTAAGCCAACCCAATGGCGTGGCTAAGATTCCCTAACACTCCCCTTCCAACCCCTTCACTAATCTAATTACAGGGGCTCCTATGTGGCTGGGGGTGCAGGATGTGGGGTTAAGCTAGTGCTGTCCTAAGGAGTGATTCTCCATTTGAAGACCAGTTTGGCAACTCCACTCCACACTATTCTGTCTTCTGCTTCTACAGTTTCAGTTCTCCTCCCAAAGGAAATCCTTTGTCTCTGTAGCAGTCCACTTGACACCTCCTTAAGACAGCGGGTCTCAGTCTAACAGAGTCTGGCCAATCAGGAGAGGAAAGCTGGAAGGCTAGATTTTGGCTTACAGAAAAGAATGTTCCATAACTACTTCTTTTCTGTAAATTTTATTATAAATCTATCAGTTTTATGCTCCAATGCATGTGAGAAGATCCTTCTCCTGGAGTCTGGTGAGGGGGGGGGGGCAAGTCCCACGTCTTGAAAATAAGGAGCCCATTTACCTGTGCATGGGAGTCTGAGCTTTACTAGTCGGTATTTGTAGAAATGTTTAATTTGCTGATGAGGTGTGGCCTGTAGCTAGCCACTGTGTGAGGAGTGGCACTAAGGTAGGTGTAGAATGTGGGCCTAGTTTGGTGAATCTTGCATTTAGTTTCAGGAACTCATAAAAGTCCATGTTTGATAATGAGTGGTTGGTCTGTAAAGAGGGAAAGGAGAGTGATTCAGTGTTGTCATAAAGGTCCTTACCTAGGCATATTCTTTCTTCTGCCCAATATGGACCTAGGGATGGGGAATTCAGTGTTTTCAGTTTTTTGTTGTACCAAAGCGATAGCCAAGTAGAAGAGTGTATATAGTGCAATGAATTTTTATCAATCAGTTTAAGCACTTCAGTATGATCCTCCTAGAGTGAGGAATGTTGAGGAAATCCATTGTTAGAATCACCAGAAGTGGAAAAGGAGAGTTGATCACCTGTTTGATCTGCAGCCAGGTGGATTGTTTCAAATGGTCGCCCATGAACCAGATCGTACCTTGTAAGGCAAGAAATGATGACTGGTAATTAAACCAGTTTGGAAGCCAGCAACCACCATTGCGAGAATCTAGGCGAAGTTTCTTAAGTGAGAGTCTGGCCCTTTTCTTACCCGATAGTCTGGCCCTTTTCTTACCCTATAGGAACTTAGAGGTTATCTTGTCACCTGAAAAAAAAGGAGTGAGGGAGGCAGATTGGGAGCATGCTGGATACAAAGGTAATAATAGGGGTGATCATCATTTTTAGCATGTCTATTCTAACCCACCAGAATATATGTTTAGGAGACCAAGATGTTAAAGGGTGTCTGGTTTCGGTTATGTTTTCTTGTTCGCTGTGAGTAATTGTGCCAGTTGAGTTATTGCAGTATCAAATACCTAGATATTTAATGTGTTTAGACTGCTAGGGAAGCCCTGATGCAAGTTGAGAGACAGAGTGAACTGAAAGGGTGAACCTCGGTTTTGGCTTTGTTCAGGGTGCAGTATGAGAATTTGGAAAATCTGTGTATGATATATATGATTGCAGAGATGGCACATTCAGCATCGTTGGTGAAAATTAATATGTTGTCAGAATAGGCAGCTGTTTTGGATAGGGGACAGCCCTGTTGTGTGCCTTGTTGGAAAGGGAATGATTCAAACATGACACAGTTAATTTTGATTCAAGTAGAGGGAGATGGTCATTTAAAAAAGCATCACCATGTCTGTACCTTTTCAGTGCATGTTCTAGATAAGACCAAGAGACTTTCTTGAATGCTCATTCAGTATTGATGGCAATGGCAGCCATCGGGGACGAGGAAAGGGATGCCTTCTCAATGATGTGACAAAAGGTGTCAATGTTGTTGCTAGCCTGTTAGCCTTGACAAAACCAGTTTGGGCATTATGAATCAATCTGTAAATAAGCGGTTCTAAGCAAAGCACTAGAATTCTATCATATATTTACCTTCAAATTTATCAGGGATATTGCTCTGAAATTTTTAGGTTCAAGGTGGCCTTTACCCTCTTTCGGGATTGCTATGATATGGGCAGTGGCATCAGTCCCTGGCATTACTCCAGTTCGGAGGAATGATCATATTAGCGGATTTAAAAAAGGTAATTGGAATGCCTTCTGGGCCAGGGGCTTTACCCCCTGGGGCCTTATTACACAAAGGGCCCCAGGGGCGCAACGGGCATTTGCACCCGCTTTGCACACCCCCAGGGCACTTGGTATTACAGAAGGGGCCGCAGACGCTTGTGTGGCCCTTCTGTAATACTGATAGCGCTGGCGCACATAAAGCGCCAGCACTATCTTCAGTGGGCGTTCTCTCATTTGCATGGGTGTGTGTCCCATGCAAATGAGTTAGTCCCTCTGCCTCTGCGCCCACACCATATTACAGATGCAGGAGCAGAGGCAAAGAAGCTCTCAGGAGGCACACTGTCAGTGTGCTCCCTGAGAGCAGCCCTCTGGAGGTTGGAAAGGGGGGTACTATGGACCCACCCAGACATTCCCTTGCAGGCTGGTGCAGTCAGTGACTGCACCTGCCTGCAAGGGGATCTCTAATCTCCCTTCAAAGTGCAGGCGGGTTGCCGTTTGCACTGTGAAAACACAGAGTGGCTTCAAATCAGCCTCTCTGTATTTCACAAAAATGCGCTGCCCCGGGGCAGCGCATTCACCATAATACGGCATATTTTTCATAATATGGCATATTTTCCTTCATTGGGCTGGGTGCACCTTTTAAATGGTGGGCCCACGCAATGAAGGAACATGCGCCGCACGTATAATGCGGCCCTTGGTATATATTTAATAGCTGCAAGTATCTCATGCCTCTGAAGAGGTTTGTTCAAAAAAAGTCTATTGGATGCGGAAACTTGTTTAAGGGGAATGGAATTCAAATTTTCTTGGCAGGAGTTTTTTTGTTGCTTTGATAGCCGGAGTGTACAGAGTGGCATAGCAATTTTGGAAGATGTTCAAAACATCTTTAGGTTTGGTTTTAACCACACGGTTGTACCCCTTGATCTTGGTAATAAGAGAATTATTCTTTTGAAATTTTAAGTAGGCGGCTAAGGTCTTCCCTGATTTGTTAAAGTAGAGCAGTTTTTTTCTGTTTTGGGCACGTACCCATAAATCTTGTTTGCCGATCAGGGAGTTGTGTTCCTACTTTAGGAGGCGCTTGATAGTTTCAAACATGGGGTCATTTTGGAGTGCCAGGATAATTTTTTAGCTTTAATATGTTTAAATAGGGATTCAAGGGATTGTTTCAGATCTCTGTTTTTCCTAGCCACATGACTTATGATTTGTCCTCTGATGAAGCATATTAGGCATCCCATAGGGTCACTGGAGAGGTTACAGTTTTCTCATTTTCCTTCAGAAATAGCTTAATTTCATTTTCTATACCTCATTTGTCTGATTTATTGTTGAGTATTTCCTCATTCATACGCCACTAGTGTGATTTAGGTTCGGGAGGAAGGATAGATAGTGTTACTGTGATGGAGGCATGGTCCTATATAACTATGGATTCATTTGATGAGCAAATCTCGTGCAATAGAGAGGGGTCAGCTACAATATAATCAGTTCTTGAGATGCTTTTATGAGGGGAAGAAAAAATGTAAAGTCACTACCTTTAGGGTTATGCAGCCTCCAGATTTCCGCAAGCTTTCGTGAATTACACTTGTTACACATGATTTTGTGGGCTCTCGGAGGTATAAATTTGAACTTTGATTGTCTATCTAAGACAATGTACATAGGTAAATTGAGGTCTCCCTCTAAGATAATTTGCTGAGATTGTGGGAGAAGGCTAAGCTTGGAGTTTAGTGAGGACCAGCAATGTTGTACGTCTCCATTTGGTGCATAAATGTTATTGGTCAAAATTTTGGATTCGTCACACTTGACCCTGGTAATTAACTGGCTACCCTCATTTTCTTGCTCTGACGAGATGATGGAAAGGACAGAACTCTTTGATATTTGAGTAGCAATGCCGTTTTTTTATTGTAACGCTTGGGGAGCAAGTTAAGCCAGATATGCATCCACTGCGCATCAAAATGTTTTCTCTATGGCCAGTTTTGGTCTCCTGGAAGGCCGCTATGGCACGCAGTGAGTGTAATTTTCCCATTTACTACAATTGATGCCTCTTACTTCTTTTCATTATTACCGGCTTCCTCCACTGCTACCATCCCTGCTGCCACATGGGCAGCCTATATCCTACCCTCTCTGGAGGGTTTTACCTGGCTAACGCTGCCTGCTATGTGTGTTCACTGCCAATTCTTGATTGCTTGCCATATTCTGACAAACTACCTGACAAACTGTGCTTTTCAGTACTCCAAGCTGACCCTCTAAGCCTATCTCAGTCAGTCAGTCAAATCACTTTATTCGATTCGATCATAAAAGCACAACTATACAGAATAAAAGAAACATCCATCTTTGTATTTGGAAAAATTTAAAAGCAGTTAAAAACATCCATTAAAAACATCCATCATTGTGCAAAATGTTGAAAAAAACATCAGTAGAACATACAATTCATACATAAGTATTGTGCAATCGCCTGGTCTTTGAGGAAAGATGTAAAGAAGATGCCTCGGAGTGACAAACAAGGTGATCAGGCATTACTTGTAGAAAATACATTCCTGGGTGGCATTGTGTGAAATTATATTTACGTATGAGTGGCAATATGAATCTCTTACGGTGTTCCACGTAAAATTTGCAAAAGAAAAAAATATGCAAATTTGATTGGGTGGAAACTCCGTCACATGGGCAAGGAGGGAGATCATGTATGGAGAAAATTCCTTATGGATAGGCCAACATACAAGGGATAAAATTCAGACAAGACCTAAGTAAAATAAATCTGTGGCGAGGGTTTGTCACAGTGAGCAAGTATGAGGCTGTCCCTTCCTGGTCAATCGGTCCCTCCAGATACAATATCACTGATGCTTTTAAACAGTTAGTTTTAAATCTCTCGGTTGCCCTTTGTTTAAAAAGACGGTTCTTGATCTCCTTTTTAGAGATGGTAGAGCAATTAATTGGCGAGACAAATAAGTGCTCTAGGCCAAGGGAGGAAAGACTGTTTTTAATATATGTGATCCATGGGATCCTATGGACATATTCTAGGGAGAGACAGTCTTCTTTTAGTTTCTGAGTGAGGTTGACAAATGAAATTGGAGCAGCTTACAGGGAGGCCTACTAGTTTTTTCCAGAAAATATCCTCCATAGTCTAGAGAGCTGAGGAGTTAGAATATCCCCAGATGCCTGCCCCATAAGTTGCAAATGAAACAGATTTGGCAGTGTAATGTTCTTTAACCATATCAAGGGGTTTCGCTCTCAATTTCTTTGTAAAAGAATGTAGGGCAATAATACTTTCTTCTAGCGATAAGCCCCTAGTGGTAATCATATTGGACCAATGTAGTTGTCTGTTGAATGTGACCCCTAGATAAGAGAGAGTATCAGTTTGGGCTACTTTCTGACCGGCTATGTAAAAATGTGGAACCTTCCTATCTTTACGGCCGGTAATTAAGATAAAGGACTTTGCCTCATTCGTTTTTAGATCCTCGTTGCTCATATAATTCATGTAAGCCTCTAATATTTTCTGTAGGGCTAGGGCCGTACGGGCAATTAACACCACATCATCTGCGTAGAGGAGAATTGGGGTGCGCACATTATTGATCTTCCGGGGTTGAGCACATCTCCATGAACCCTGACCACACAGAGTCATTGAGTTAACATTCTGAGGACAGGCAGACATACCTGTTTTCACCGCTCAATGCACATTTTGGTTCTTGCTGCTCCCAGTGTTTACAACGTGAACTATCTGATTTCCAACCATTACTCTGCATAACCTGAGGCCACATAGCACACAACATTTTGGCCCAGACAACAATGGATCAGTGATCTCTATCATGTGTGATCACAGGTCAACATGGTGGAACCCAAAGAACATAGTGAAATTAAAGTGAAAGAAGTGAACGCCACAATAAAACTGTCAAAACAAGAACCCCCAATCCCAGAATCTCCTGTTAAAGAGTAATCAGATAACTCTTCTGCACTGGACGCTATTCTTACATAATTGAACACTGTGCGCAACATCTCTCAGAGCACCAAAACTAACGCGGACTTGTTACACGTGGAGGTAGCTGGAATAAGAAAGGACCCTAAAGACCTCAACATAAGAATCACCAATGGGCAGGGTAGGATTAGCACTCTTAAATATCATCAGAACCTCCACATGAAATGCATGCGAAAATCAGACAGTATGCTATCCTATCCTAAATGTATTGTATTGTATTGTAATTGCATTTATATAGCGCTTACTACCCCTGACGAGGCGTTGAAGCGCTTTTTCGGCCATGAAGGATTAGTGTTAAATTAGCATAGTGAAATATGAAAGTAATTTGAGTGGTGGATAGGTTAGTCAGTTATTTGGATTCAGAAGATTAGCAAATGGATAGAAGAGGGAAAAAAACGGTTTGTATTGATATAGCGCTTGTTACCCCTGATGGGGTGTAGAAGCGCTTTTTTGGCGAGTAGCGCGCTACTCCAGAAACCCATAAAGGATTAGTGGTAAATTAGTATAGTGAAATATGAAAGTAATTTGAGTGGTGGATATTAGTCAGTTATTTGGAGTGAGAAGGATAGCGGAGGGATAGAAAAGGGAAAAAGGTTTGCATTTATATAGCGCTTGTTACCCCTGATGGGGTGTAGAAGCGCTTTCTTGGCGAGCAGCACGCTACTCCGGAACCCATAAAGGATTAGTGTTGAATATTAGTATAGTGAAATATGAAAGTAATTTGAGTGGTGGATATGTTATTCAGTTATTTGGATAGAGAAGGGTAGCGGCGGGATAGAAGAGGGAAAGAGGTTTGCATTTATATAGCGCTTGTTACCCCTGATGGGGTGTTGAAGTGCTCTTTTGGTGAGTAGCACGCTAGCAAACACAAGGAGATGATGGGCGGAGCGCTGAAACTTTTCAGACACTCACCCCCAGTCACAGATCTGGGTTGAATCCATCTTCGTTCTTTAGCTCACTTCGCCATCTCAGTTCAGACCCAGCTATATGCAAATCAGTCTTGACCCTGTGCCTCATGGGAACAGTCCAGCCTGAACTGCCAAGCCAGGTCTTCCCTGAACCGGAAACAAGCATCCTGGGACCGGTTTCGGGGTAACAACCCTCATCAGCAAGGCTAGCTTGAATCCAGTAGCAAAGTGAGCAAGGGAACACATAAAGGATTAGTGTTGAAAATTAGTATAGTGAAATATGAAAGTAATTTGGGTGGTGGATATGTTAGTCAGTTATTTGGATAGAGAAGGATGGTGGAGGGATAGAAGAGGGAAAAAGGTTTGCATTTATATAGTGAAATCATGGAGTTAAATGACCGGAACATGAGAAGCAACTGTAGGATTTTCAGCTTACTAGCAGGCTCGGAAAATGACACCCCTCAATGATCAACTTCATTTAAATATGGATCTAAGTGATACTGGGGATTTCCTTCATGAAAGATTTTGAAATTGAGAGGGCCCATTGGGTAGCCACTTTCAAACTTAAGAGCATGGCCTCCTCCAGGCCATTCATCTTGAAGCCTTTGAGACACCAACAGTCAGAACAATTTTTGTCCCACATGAGAAAAGTCAAATCTGTTACTTGGAAATGTGCTAGAATCTCCATATCACAGCACTTTGCCAGGAACACAGTCACAAGACAGAAAGGCTTCCTCACAACCTGGAAATATCTCAACGAAAAATGCATCCCATGCTCTTTCATAGGCCCTTCAAAACTTAAAAAAATCTTTAAGGGTAAGACAATGATTTTTACCAAACCTACTGAGTTGGAAACATTTGTAGACATCAAATCTGAATTGAAAATGGAAGATAACACTAATTTTACTTAAAATAGTAATATTCATTTAGTGGTGTGTAACTAAAAGATGCTTTGAATGTACTATGCAATACTATACAGTTTTCATACTAATGTTCAAGGTTAGCTGTCCAACCTTAGGCCAAGTTTATTGGTCGCCGATGTACAATCTGGGTGAGCCCTCCCTTGATAATTAGTGGGATACCATCCACTTTCCACATTTTACCTTGCATTATCGGTCCACAATCATGCACCATGATAACAAGTTGTTTGTTTATACTGTTTTTATACTGCATGTTCTTCTTACCCTAAACTGGGCTATAATACCTTCACACTACATTATCTAAAAGTCCCGATGTCTCACTGCCATGCTCATCACACTGCACATACTTAGAGCAAATGCTATGCTTTTCCTGTTAACTTCCCCAACTAAATGCCTGTACCTGAGCTTCCAATCATGTTTGAGAGCCTGATGCCTCTGCCTTTACTTGCCTGGGTTCCTCACAGTCCAATTTCCGGTTCCTCATCCTGTATTGTTTTTTTCCTCTGCCCCAATGTTGTCTTTCATTGCTCTCCCTTTTTCCCACACTT
The DNA here is from genome assembly GCA_963921515.1 of Calotriton arnoldi. Lineage (NCBI taxonomy): Eukaryota > Metazoa > Chordata > Amphibia > Caudata > Salamandridae > Calotriton > Calotriton arnoldi. The sequence goes on along the minus strand of CAWUFW010005120.1, from coordinate 265,077 downwards.
TTAGGATGTGTCCTCCAAATCACTCAGCCCACATATCAACTTCGCTTCTTTCTATCAACACCAGCTTCACCCTACCTATGCGGTACACCCACCATAGTTCATCCAGGCACAACTTCATAGGTGCCTTTCCAAACTACCATAAACCCACACAAGCAGTTGCTGTTTCACTAGTGGTAAAATGACCATCTAAAAAGCAGTATCGCTAAACATCAGAGGTCTGAACCATCCTGTGAAGAGACGGAAATAAAGTATCTGAATGCTGCCATAATCTGTAAGGTGATATGACCCACTTGGAGATGTCTCAAAGAATTATGGCGGGGGTGATATCCGGTCACCATGAGAGTGCTTGGTGTACCGCTGAGTCGCTACCATTAGCTGGAGAAGCTGGAGAGGAGATAGTCGGTGGGAGCCTTTGGAAAACGTAGTCTTCCACCTCGTGCTGTGAGCCATGTGGTGAGCAGTAAACGGTGAGCGCTACAGAGTCATCCAAGAGGGTGTCCAAGCGAGGTTAGGGCAGGGGTTCACGATTGGCTTCAGGGAGTACCCATGTGCTTTTAGAGTCCTCGGGATATCCTGTTGCTGTCACTGTGTAGTAGAGAAGATGGTTAGAGGGGGTCAGAGGTTGCCAGAGTAGGCCACCAGTGGAGCAGGGTTCACCGAGGTGCCATGTTAGGAAAGTGTATCACGCTCGGCGTAGAGCTTGCATAAATCCCGGCAAGATCGGGCCTTGCTCCCAGCGTCACCATAAGTTCCTGCTACGCAGGATGTATGCCAGCTGGGTAAGAGCTGAGAGTTGTCTTAAAGGCACACCAAAACACTTGTGGAGAGATATGGGGGCCACCATCTTGCCAGGGCTTCCAAGCCATGCCCCCTATCTAAAGCTTTTTTCCTCAAATACTGTGTGACTGATAGAATTCATAAGTACTTGCAGAAATGTTAATATACTGAAATTGCTGATTATGTGTGTGATATGTGCAGAAAATGAGAATGCAATGCAGTACAAGTGAGAACGTGCTTCAAAAGTACTAAGTGCAAAAGAAACAGATGATGGACGGAATGCTGACCAATCAAACATTCACCCCAGTCACAGATCTGGGTTAAATCCATTGTTTTTTTACATGCCACGACATTCCAGTTTAGAAATAGCCATATGCAAATCAGTCTTGACCCTGCTCCCCATGGGAACACTCCAGTCTCACTGCCAGGCCAGGTCTTCCCTGGACCAGAAACAAGCATCCTGGGATCGGTTTCGGGGCTTCACCCCTCATCAGCCAGGCTAGCTTGAATCTGGTGGCATAGCGAGCATATGACTAGGTCTAAAGTGGGGTGGCATTGTGAGCAAAAGAACAATGGATTCAACACAGATCTCTTGACTAGGGGTGAATGTTTGACTTGCTCTGCATTCCGTCCATCATCGGTGTACCTTTGCTTTCAAAAGTACTAGAGGCAACAAAACTTTGAAAGCAATCAATTCTTTTAAATGAAACAGCAGTCTTGGCAGACTGGCAAATATAATATGACAAAAGTGAATTAGGGAACAAACTCATACTTCTTCACCAGGAGGGGTGCAAACAAAGAAGCCAAATTCAGAATGGCCATAATTAAATTATACTACTACTATCCCCAAGCAGGAGCCTATCTCAGAGTAGCGGCCACCATTTTCCCTTCCTTGCGGGGGCTGATCTAGGAATACTAGAGTTTGATGGACCCCCTCAGGAAAGTAAATAGACTTGTTAATTGTTATTCTTTTTATTTATAACGTTTTATATAACGCAAACATGATCCAAGAGGGTATCAGAGCGCTTTACAATATGTCAGGAAGGATGAAACAATAAGACAAACAACAAAATTGAGAGCTAAACAGGATGTGGTGGGTCCAAAAAAAGGCAGGAGGTCACTAACGGGACCAAGTCGTCACAAAATATTCAAGATCATAGGAGTGCAGAACTGTACATGGGTATAGCAAATGTAGGTAAATGTTGAAGGGTACTGAGGTGCATTAGCCTGTAGAGCAAGAACTTGTTTATTAGTAGCGCTTTGATTTCCTTTTTAGATGATACAGGCGAGGGGCTCAGTCTGATTTCAGGGGACAGGGAGTTCCAGATTCTCGGGCCATACCCGAGAAAGCTCGACTATAAGTTTTCTTCTTACAGAATTTCGGAGGTTTTAGCAATAAAGTGCTCAAGCTTCTGAAAGATCTATAGCCACCAGATAGCTCCAGATGTTTGTGCTTGGTACAACGGGGTGTTAAGATGCATGGCTTTATGGGTCATGCATGCAATTTTTAACTCAATCCTTGCTTCAAATGGGAATCAATTTAGAGCAAGCAGATCAAGAGTGATGTGGTTGTATCTTTTATATCCTGTGATGAGCCTTGCAGCAGAGTTAAAGGAGACCCTTAAAGGGGCCAGTGTTGATTGAGGAAGGCCTAAGAGGGTTGCGCTTCCATAGTCCAATCAGGAAATGAGTAGGGCTTGAACCACTGCTTTGAAGTCATCAAGAGGGAGGAAGGGTTTAATTTTCCTTATGATGTTCATTTGGAAGTTGGCACCTTAGTGACAGAGCTGATGTGCTCCTGCATATTCAGGTTCTTGTCAATGGTTATTCCAAGTGATCTTGTGGAATCTATAATGTGTGGAAGGCAGTTAAGAGCTGTTAGTTGCTTCATTCATTCACCAATATCAGATGATTGTTTGGGAGGGACAATTAAGAGGAATTCCATTTTTTGTGCATTTAGTTTGAAGTGGTTACATGTAAGCCAGTTTTGAGTTTTTTGGAGAGTAGAGTTAAGAAATCGTATATCTTCCGGGGAAGAGATTTTCAAGTACAATTGGATGTCATCAGCGTACATGTGATAGTGAATATTGGATTACTTCAGGATTTCTGTTAGTTGCTCCATGAACAGGTTAAAGAGGGTGGGTGAGAGCGTTGATCCCTACGGAACCCCCAGAGTGACAGTTGAGGAAGTGGAAAGGGAGTGGTTAACCTTGATTCTTTAGAATCTGTTGTGTAGGAAGGAAGAGAACCAATTAACGATGGACCCCGATAGTCTCATTCTCCATTCCAAAAGGTCAAAGAGGCTGTCATGATTAACCATGTTAAAAACTGATGATAGGCAAGGAGAATTAGTAGGCAGGATTGATTTTGATCCAGCATTTTTAGCGCCTCGTCTACTATGTGCATTAGAGCTGATTCAGAGCTTTGGCCTTGGCGGAGTGGATTGGAATTGCTCTAACAATTGGAATTGTTCTATGTGAATGGCTAGTTGGATGTGAACACTTTTCTCCAGTAGCTTAGCCAGGGTCGGAATGTTAGTGATAGGGCGGAAGGTATTTAGGTCTGTATGATCTGCCATGGGTTTTTTAAGAATAGGAGTTACCTGACCGGACTTTATGCAGTCTGGGATAGTGCCTTGATATAAAGAGGCATTTATAATCTTGGTCCAGAGTGGTAGTAGGGACAATTTGAAAACATTAAAGAAATTCGATGGCAGAGGGTCATTGAAGTGGCTTGAGGGTTTTAGCGCTGTGAGAATTTTGAGAATGCCCTTTTCTTCATAAAATTTGAAAGAACTCCACACGGCATGGTTTTAGGGGAAAGCCCCGAATGAGGTGGGGCTCCCAGATCAAGGGTGGGGAGAGGCTGGGATGTGGAGAATTCGGAAGGAGGTCCAAAGCTGTCATTAGCTCAATTTCATTTTATTTTGTCTTTTCCAGGAAGAAGGAGGCAAAATCCTCTCAGTTTGGTTGCAGATTTTATACATGAGGGTTCCGATTGGGATAACTATTTAATTGAAGTTTGACCAGCTCAATTAGTTTTTTAGGTCAGTTTCTAGCTTTATCAAGCTTGTTTCTGAAGAAATTTGCTTTTGAGCTTTGGATGTGTTTGTTATAGGTGTGCCTAAGGGATCTCAGCTGCTTCACGTGATCGAAGAACAGGGAGAATTTCCACTTACATTTAGCCCTTCTCAAATTGTGTCTTTCTGCATTAAGGTTACCATTATACCGTGGTTTAGAATCTTTGGTGGACACTCTTTTTAGCTGAAGAGGCGCAATAGAGTCCAGAATGTTTGTGTTGTAATTGTTATAACGGTTTTTGAGTTCGTGGATATTCAGAAATTCTGCTGGAGGGGGCAAGATATTTCTACTGATGACTGTTAAATCATTCAGATTTATATTGGTGCCCATATGTCAGGGGGCATGATGACACAAAAAGATTGCTGGTGTTTTAGAGGAGGATTCTGGTTCAGGGGTTGTGGCCCAGCTGCTATCCTCAAACATTGATTCTTCCTAGAGGGGCACCATTGGAAAGGCAGATTGTCCCTTTCCCAATGGAGCCCCTCATTTGATTTTATTTGCAGGGTGGTAGATCCTGGGTGCAAACACCAAAATAAAAAATAAGGCATTTCTCTTCCTTAGAAGGCGGATATGAGATTGAGCTCGATCACTCCACCCTGGGCAGGGAAAACCTTAAAATGGGTTTTCCTTCACCAAGGAGTTATTTATTCATACAGATAGAATAGATGGAATTGGTGCCAATGGAATAGATAACTCCAAGGTGATAAGTCCTTGATTTAAATACTTGGGGATTATGGGTGGAATGCCAATATGTCCACCAGTGCAATCTGTATTACAGAGGGGCGAACAAGTGCTTATGGCCCATTCTGTATTAACAAAGTGCCCCAGGGGCACAGAAAGTGGGAAAACACATATGTTGCCCCTCCTGGGCACTTTTTGTAAAACATCAGCAGATTATGCTCATATTACTTGCTCATCAGATTTACCAAAGTATACAAAAACTGATGGATGGAATGCTTGAATTAATCTCATCCACTGGTAATCAGTCAGGTAGCATCATTGTCCATTGTTATTTAGCACACCATGTCACCTCAGTTTGGACCCAGCCATATGCAAATTAGTCTTGACCCTGCTCCAATGGGAATAGTCCAGCCCAAACTGCCAGGCCAGGTCCTCTCTGAACCGGAACACAGGCAACCTACAAAATGTTTTGTAGGATTTACAGGGGCATATGTAATGAGGCCCTTAATGGTAGTCAATTTATTGAACATTTAAGGGTGAGACAGAATTACAAGGATTTAAGCCAGTGTTCTGTAAAATGCAGTCAAGAACACATCACTCACAGAGCCATTGTGCTTACTTTGACAAACTTTAAGTGTACCTTATGGAACAAAATCATTTGTTAAATATTTCAAAGTTCGACTTAATGGCAGATGAAGTATGTTTCAGAACAGGCATCATTTTAATAAATGTAATAGGAAATGCATTGTACTATGACTGCTTAATCATGGGAACATTTAAATTATTCTGGATAGAGGTGTGAACTTCACAGGCTGTTGAACTGTTCCTTTTTGTTCATTGTAAAATCTTGGTGGTAGAATCGCAACATATTTTTGACTGGCGCTATTTCATGTCCATGGTGATAAGTTACGGCAGCACTAGGAGCATACACCTTTTACCATCATATAATGAAAGTAGGTCTCTGATTGTAGTAATGTGTAACAAGAAAGTTTGTGTATATTTGTGGTGCAACCTTTTGTTGTGGTGGTTGTGTATTCTGTTTTTTTATGCTGCTATGTTTTTGTGTTGCATTGCAATGTTGTTATGTTTTATTGTGTTTGTGTTGCATTCTGCATTGATTGTTTTGTTTGTTGTGCCCTAATATGATTTAATTATGTTGTTATCTTACTTTGTGCATGCTATTGCGTTATACTCTGTTGATATATTAACCAATGCTGCTACATTTCCAGACAAAAACAGCACATGTATTTAAAGTTCCAGTTGCAAGCAACCATTTACCATTGCATAAGGTAGTGAAAGAGTTTTGCTTTTAATTACTTTAATTACTTAAGATACTAGTGAGTCCAAATATGGACAGGACAATATCACAAAACATTTTTGACCAGCGCTTTTTAACGCCCTTACTGGTAAGTCAAGACAGTGCCTGCTCCAACCGCCTTTAACTGTGTTGAAAAACAGGATTCTGAGCGTACTAATCTGTGCCAAGAAAGAAAGTTTGTGCATATTTGTTGTGTCATATTGTGTTGTGCTGGTGATGGGTTCTGTTTTGTGTGTCGCTGTGTTTTTATTCTGCATTATTTCAGTGTCATTTTTTGTTGTACTTCAGTTGTTGTGCTATGTTTTGTGTTGACTTTTGTTGTGATGTGTCCTGCTATAAATCTTTTCCTTATGTATATTGTTGTGTTATGTTCTGTTGTTTACTTTTCAAATGTCAACAAATGCTACTGGAGATCCAGTCCTTGAAGCACATGCCTCTAAAGTTCCTTTTACAAGTTTTGCCCTGGAAATTAAATCGCAAATCAACACTTTGTGCCTATTGGCATTACTTTTGGTGCCACTTCATCCGCACCAAGGGATAAACCTCGCTCTGAGTCCTAACATAATACTCCCAGTGCACGCTTTATGTGATACGCCCCTTGTCTTACATTAGCACTTGCAGTGCTCACTTTATGTGATATGGTCTAGAGTATGTGGGTGACCTCCTGAAATAATCAAGCCAAAAGTTGGTGCTCTCACACAATATACTTTTGATGAATATTGGTGTATTGGGCTGTATTGAATTTTAATACTACACAGACTGCAGATTACAAATTCTGAACAAACATTGAGACCAAGTATCATAATGCGAATGGTAAACTAATAAAAATCATCATGATGTTTTCTATTTAGTGCTTCATACCACAGTATTGCCATCTTGTAGTGCTACAAATAGCACATGTGAACAATACTAAATAGGTCCCAGCAAACGTCAAACCTCTTGCCTGCTTCAGGGCTGAATGCTCCATCTCGAGCAATAATTTCCAGATGTGTACCCACCATCAGCATCTGGCTATCATGTTTAATTTTGGTTCTGTGGTGCCTTGAAAAATGTCAGTGGAGGTATATATCTCCATTTAGGGGCAGAAACAGAAAACAGGACAGATAAAGTGGAACAATTTCTAAGGTAGGTTTACACTAAACACTTGAGTACATTTCGAACTATTTTCGACTTCTCACTCAAATATTTTCAGGTGAGTTCAAGGCAAAGTACTACAATCATACTTTTTCTAAGTCTTCACATGTGTACCATTTTTGCATGCAGCATTTGCACCAGATGGAAGTATGTGCATTTAGAAATGGAATGTAAAATTGGATTAGCACCTGTGATGTTTATTTTGTCTCTATACTTGAAAACAATATATTCTTTCAGATAAAACCACTCCCCGGACAAATCATCCCACACAAAAACATCTACAAATCTACCCCTACAACTAAAGTATACTGGTGAAAATTACACGTTCGGAAAACTGCTTTATAAATGGAAATTTTTGCCACTGCTAATTCTATAAGGGAAGATTGAGAAATTCTGTGTTGATAGAGCTTGTTTCCCGAAGTTGATTTTAGGTGCGAAAAATCAATTGTGAATAGGCTCAGTACAGGTATGTTAAGCACATGAAAGACGTCTTAAGCATTATGCAAAAAATAGTTTCCTGTTATGTAAGTGGAGTGAGTTTAAATTGGTTGTCAGCAAAACATAATCTGTGTTTTATGTCCATGAGCAAAGGATATCTTCTTATCTTGGTTCACGGGACTTGGTTATTGTAAGAAGTTCGGTCCTATCAGCAAGAGCACATGACGCACAGCAAGGAATGATAAACCCTGAGCTCACAAATTGCACTAATAAAGTTGTTGATGCGGTGATGGAAGATGAAAAGAGACCTTCAGATAGATTTTTGTCCCAAGGACAAAGTCAGCAGTAGGCATTGGTTAAAAGCCAGTTTTCAAACTTAAGGAACAATGGGCTAGATATAAGAAAATATTTTGCATCTGCAAACCCTCTGATTTGCAAAATCACTGGGTTTGTGACCACAAAATGGCTGGTTCAAATGCACAAAATCCACTTTAATGGTGTGAAAGATTTTTACAACCCATAAAATGGGTTTTGTGTTCAATACCAAATTGCAATTTGAACAGGGCATAAAAAGGGATGCTCCTTCTATATTGTGATTCGGTATAAAGTGTATCAATGGTTTGCAACCACTGATTTCCATTGAAAACCTCCATGGAACTGTTAACTGATTTGCAAAAGGAATTGTATTGGTAGCCTCAGAGGAGCAGTGCATGTACATGGAGAACCATGCAGTGCAGGCAAGAGATGCTGTGGCAATATTAAAGACCATTGGGGGCAGTAAGAAGAGGGAGCAGCAGTACAACCATAAAAGCCACAGACCAGATTCAGGTAAGAGACTACCAATGTCTCCTGTCTAAAATCTCTTCTTTTTCAATGTAAGTCAATGGGGAAAATCAATTCCACAGCTTTTTTTCCAAAATCATGTGTACATTGTAAGATGCATTGGATCACGGATGGCAGGAGGAATGGGGCAGGGACATGGACTTGGATAAGAGAGGGCAGGAGGGAGATGGGCAGGGGCACCAAACTGACCTTACAGGGCAGGCGTCAGGGGTTACAGCAGCACAATACACCAGACAGGGCAAGCAAGACGGCAGTGCAGCACAACGGACCATGAAAAGCAATCGGGAGGGGACAGGGCCATGCACATGAACAACAGAGAGCAGAGGGGAAAGAGGCATGGGCAGCAAGCAGACCATACCAGACAGACAAGAGGGACAATTGCACCATAACGGACCATGAAGGGCAGGAGGGAGGGGGCACTCCTAGGTGGCACATTTTTAGGCTTTAAGGTGGATATGGGTTTTTGGGTGGTAAGGGATTTTTAGGGATTAGGTGGATATGGGTTTTTGAGTGACAATGGAATTTTTAGGGTTTGGGTGGGTGTGGGCTTTTGAGTGTGAGGGACTTTTTAGGGTTTAGTGTGGGTATTGGTTTTTGGGTAGGAAGGAAATCTTTTGTGTTTAGGGTGGGTATGAGTTTTTGAGTGGTAAGAGATTTTTTAGTGTTTAGAGTGTGCATGGGTTTTTGTATGGCCAGGTAATTGTTTGGGTTTTGGGTGGGTGTGGGTTTTTGGGTGGTAAGGTACTTTTTACGTTTTAGGGTGGGTACAGGTTTTTTGGTGGTAAGGCATTTTTTAGCGTTTAGGTTGGGTATGGGATTTTGGGTGGCAAGAACATTTTTAGGGTTTAGGTTGGGCATGCATATATGAGTGGTAGGGGAGTTTTTAGGGTTTTGGTTGGGTATGGGTTTTGGGTGGCAAGGGAATTTTCAGGGTTGGAGGTGGGTATGGGTTTTTGCGTAGTGAGGTATTATGGGGGGTTTATGGTGGGTATGGGTTGTGAGTGGAAGGGAATTGTTGGGGTTTAGGGTGTGGGGTTTTGAATGTGAGGAATTTTTTTAGGGTTTAGTATGGATATGGGTTTTTTGGTGGCAAGGGAATTTTTAGTGTTTAGGGTGAGCATGTGTTTTTGGGTGGCAACTGTTTTTTTGTGTTTAGGGTGTGTATGGGTCTCTGGGTGGCAAGGAATATTTTTGGGTTTAGGCTGGGTGTGGGTTTTTGAGTGTAAGGGATTTTGCAGGGTTTAGGTTCAGTATGGGTTTTTGAGTGGGAAGCAAAATTTTAGGGTTTAGGGTGGCAAGGTTTTTTTTACGGTGTATGGGAGTATGGGTTTTCGGGTGACAGGGGGAATTTTTAAGGTTTAGGGTGGGTATGGGTTTTTGGGTAGCAATGGAATGTTTAGAGTTTAGGGTGGGTATGAGTTTTGGGAGATAAGTATGTTTCAGGGTTTATGGTGGGTATGTGTTTTTGAGTGGCAAGGGAATTTTTAGGGTTTAGGGTGGAAATGTTTTTTTGGGTGGTAAGGGAACTATTAGGATTCGAGGTGGGTATGGGTGGCAAGAGAATTTTTTTGTATTTTTTTACTTGCTTATATCTTTGGTGCCGTTGGACGAATCTTCGCAATTTTTTTAAAAACAAGTGTGCCAGATCCTAGTTGTGCATGGAAAGTTTAAGGGTGATCCGTCAACCGGGGATCCAAGAAAATAGCGGGCTCAATATCAGTGCATTTCCCATGTTAATACCCATGGAGTCTTTAGGCACGCCTGCAGCCCGAAACACTCAACATAATTACACCAAATTTGACAGGATTTGGAGATCACACTTTCTGCTATTTGGTGTAAATCCGTTCTGTAGTTTTGGAGATATTAAAAGAAAACCAAATTTGTATATCTGGGCATACGTGGCACTTTTGTAGTACCTTAGTATATATGTTTGACATTTATAAACTTTTAGAAAACACTCATAGTCACTGGATGATGTAATCAGAGATGTCATTTGAGATGTCATCAATGATGTCATGAGGTACGTAATATGTGAGTTAATAAGCAGCGCATTGCGGGGGCTTAAGGTATAGCTAGTTCAGATAACTATAACTGCTGAATTTCAGTTTTTTCAGTGTGAAATCTGAGCCTAACTATAACGTCCCTGTAACTTTTGTTTTTTTCAGTGAATTACAAAGATTTTATTAATGTAAAGTAAGATGCCCTTCGCAATGCACAGTAGGGGGGGTGGAATGCAGGGCCTGTTCTGGAATTTTGCTACCCCCATCTAAGCTTGCTGCTCCTGCCCCCCTTGTCGTTGTCCTTCATTGTCCAAGTCCATGACCCTGCTCCCTCATTACAGCCTTGTGTGGACTTTGTTCTGCCCCTGCCCTTCCTGCCTCCCCTAACAGTTATCTTCCTACCCCATCCACCTCCTCTCTACCCTCTGTTGTCTGAGTTGATGAACCAGCCCCCTCCCTCCCGCCCTGCATAGTACAATGGCCCTCCATTTAGCTTGTCCCTGCCCACTCCTCCTGCCCTATGTTCTCCAATTCTATGCCCCATCATTGCCCTCCTGCTTAGCCTCTGTGCTTAGCTTGCTGCCCCTACTCTTCTCCCCCTGCCCTCTGTTGTCTGTGTACATGGCCCTGCTCCCTTCTTTCTGCCCACCATATTCCATTGACCTGCCACCCTCCTTTCTACTCTGAATGTTCTGTTGAGAATGCACTGCCTAGCATGGTCAGATGGCAGCCACCTGTCCCTGCCACCTCCACCCTGTCTGTCCAAGTTCCATGCACAATTCTCTCCCTCCTGTCCTCCACGGTTCATTTTGCTTCCACTCCCTTCCGCCTCCATGTTCTGTTGTGCTGCAATTGCTCCTTATGTCTTCCTTGTGTGGTATGTTGTGAATCCCCTTCCCCTGCCCTCCTTTGTCTATGTCCAGCCCCTACTCCTCCCCTCTGTCCTCCATGGTACTTTGTGCATGCCCCTGCCCCCTCCCTCCTGCCCACCATGGTCGTTGTGCTGCTGCTAACCCTCCCACATGCCATGCATGGTCTTCTGTGCTGACACAGCCCCCTCCCAACTGCCCTGTATGGTCAGCTTGCTGCCCCTGAATCCCTCCCTTCTTCCCTCCGTTGTCTGTGTGTATGCCATTATAGTCTCACTATTGCCCTCCATGGTGTGTTGTGCTTGCATCCCACCTGCCTTCCATGGTCAGCTTGCTGCTGCTGCCCTTACCCCTTGCCCCCTGCCCTCCATTTTCCATATGCAGAACCCTAGCCCCTTCCTTCTGCCTTTTCGGGTCCGCTGACATGCCCCTGCCCCCTCTCTCCTGCCCTTCATGGTCTGTTTTGGTGCAACTGTCCCCCTTGTCTGTCCGGTATGTTCACGCTGACCACACAGGGCAGATGGGAGGGACTGTGGCAGCACAGAAGACCATACATGGCAAGCGGGAGGGTTAGTGGCAGGATGACAGCCATGGTGGGCAAGAGGGAGGGGGTAGTGTCATGCACAAAAGACCATGGAGGACAGAATGGAGGGGTAGAAGCTGGGCACGGAAAAAAGAGGGTGGGAAAGGGGCTTTACAACTGACCATGCAGGGCAGACAGAAGGAACAGTTGCAGCACAACATAGCAAGGAGGGCAGAAGGTAGTGGCATCAAAATGGACCATGGAGTACAGGAAAGAGGGGATAGGGGCATGGAATTTGGACAGGGTGGGTGGAGGTGGCAGGGACAGGCGGCAGCCATCTGACCATGCTAGGTAGGAGAGACAAAGGCAGCTCAACATAACACTCAGAGTAGATAGGAGGGTAGAAGGTCCATGGAATATGGTGGGAATAAAGGAGGGACCAACAGGCAAAATAAAGTGAAAAAGGAGAACAAAGATGCAAAATAAAGGTCAGAAACTAGCAGAAAGAGGCAAAATAAAGGTAAAAAATGACCAGAAAGAGGCAGAAAGAAGGGCAGAAGGTAGAAAAGAGAGGCAGAATAAAGGTCATAAACAAGCAGAAAGAGACAAAATGAGGGTGGTGAAAAACGAGCAGAAGGAGGATTAAAAAAAGGACAGAAATGAACAGCAAGAGGAAAGATGAAGGTGAAAAATGAGCAGAAAGAGGCAAAATAAAGTTGAGAAAAAAGCAGAAAGAGACAGAATAGAGGTCAGAAATCAGCAGCAAGAGGCAAAATAAAGGTGAGAAATGAGCTTAAAGAGGCAAAATAAAGGTCAGCAATGAGCATTAAGAGGCAAAATAAAGGTGACAAACGAGCAGAAAGAGGCAGAATAAAGTTCAGAGATGAGCAGCAAGAGGCAATATAAAGGGTTAGAAATTAACAGAAAGAGGCTAAATAAAGGTGAGAAACAAGCAGAAAGAGGCAGAATAAAGGTGAGAAACAAGAACAAAAAGGCAGAATATAGGTCAGAAACCAGAAGCAAGAGGCAAAATAAACGTGAGAAACTAGCAGAAAGAGGCAAAATAAAGGTGAGAAATGAGAGGAAGGAGGAAAAATAAAGGTCAGAAGAGAGCAGGAAGAGGCAGAATAAAGGTCAGAAACAAAATGAAAGTGGCAATATGAAGGTGAGAAACAAGCAGAAAGAGGCAAAATAAAGGTCAGCAATGAGCAAAAAGAGACAAAATGTAAATGAGAAACGAGCACATAAGGGGAGAATAAAGGTGACAAACGAGCAGAAAGAGGCAAAACAGAGGTCAGAAATTAGCAGCAAGAGGCAGAATAATGGTCAGAAACCAGCAGCAAGAGGCAGAATAAAGGTCAGAAAGATGCAAAATAAAGGTCAGGAACGTCAGAAAGAGGCAAAATAACGGGCCGAATGATCAAACAGAGGAAAATAGAGGTCAGAACAAGCAGCAAGAGACAAAATTGAGGTAAAAAACGAGCAGCAAGAGGAAGAATAAAGATCATGAGCGAGCAGAAAAAGGAAAATTAATGGCCAGAACGAGCAGAAGGAGGCAAAACAAATATGAGAAATGAGCACAAAGAGGCAAAATAAAGGTCCAAAATTACCAGAAAGAGTCAGAATAGAGGTAAAAAACCAGCAGCAAGAGACATATAAAGGTGAGAAACTAGCAGAAACAGGCAAAATAAAGGTCAGCAACAAGCAGAAAGAGGTATGATAAATTTTGGAAACGAGCAGAAGGATGCAAAATAAAGGTCAGCAATGAGCAGGAAGAGGCAAAATAAAGGTGAGAAACGAGCAGAAAGAGGCAAAATAACATTCCACAATGAGCAGATACAGGCAAAATAAAGGTGAGAAACAAGTGGAAAGAGGCAGAATAAAGGTCAGAAGGGAGAAGAAAGAGGAAGAATAAAGGTGAGAATCAAGCTGAAAGGCAGTATAAAGGTGAAAGGTCAGCAACGAGCAGAAGGAGGCAAAACAAAGGTGAGAAATTAGCAGAAAGAGGCAGAATAAAAGTCAGAATTTAGCAGCAGCTGAACAGAGGTCAGAAATGAGCAGCAAGAGGCAGAATAAAGGTCTGAAATGAGCAGAAAGAGGCAAAACAAAGGTGAGAAACGGTTAGAAAGAGTCAGAATAGAGTTAAAAAAACAGCAGCAAGAGGCAAATAAAGGTGAGAAACTAGCAGAAAGAGGCAAAATAAAGTTCAGCAATGAGCAGAAAGAGGCATGATAAATGTTGGAAACGAGCAGAAGGATGCAAAATAAAGGTCAGCTATGAGCAGAAAGACGCAAATTAAAGGTGAGGAACGAGCAGAAAGAGGCAAAATAAAGTTCAGCAATGAGCAGAAAGAGGCAAAATAAAGGCCAGAAACAAGCGGAAAGAGGCAGAATAAAGGTCAGAAGGGAGAAGAAAGAGGCAGAATAAAGGTGGGAATCAAGCAGAAAGGTAAAATAAAGGTGAAAGGTCAGCAACTAGCAGAAGGTGGCAAAACAAAGGTGAGAAACGAGCAGAAAGAGGCAGAATAAAGGTCAGAAATTAGCAGAAGCAAAACAGAGGTCAGAAATGAGCAGTTAAATGCAGAATAAAGCACTGAAATGAGCAGTAAGAGCCAAAATAAAGGTGATAAACGATCAGAATGAGTCAGAATCGAGCTAAGAATCCAGCAGCAAGAGGCAAACTAAAGGTGAGACATGAGCAGAAAGAGGCAAAATAAAGGTTAGCAACGAGCAGAAAGGGGCAAGATAAATGTTGGAGATGAGCAGAAGGATGAGGAATAGAGGTCAGCAATGAGCAGAAAGAGGCAAAATAAAGGTGAGAAACGAGCAGAAAGAGGCAAAATAACTATCAGCAATGAGCAGATACAGGCAAAATAAAGGTGAGAAACAAGTGGAAAGAGGCAGAATAAAGGTCAGAAGGGAGAAGAAAGAGGAAGAATAAAGGTGAGAATCAAGCTGAAAGGCAGTATAAAGGTGAAAGGTCAGCAACGAGCAGAAGGAGGCAAAACAAAGGTGAGAAATGAGCAGAAAGAGGCAGAATAAAAGTCAGAATTTAGCAGCAGCTGAACAGAGGTCAGAAATGAGCAGCAAGAGGCAGAATAAAGGTCTGAAATGAGCAGAAAGAGGCAAAACAAAGGTGAGAAACGGTTAGAAAGAGTCAGAATAGAGGTAAAAAAACAGCAGCAAGAGGCAAATAAAGGTGAGAAACTAGCAGAAAGAGGCAAAATAAAATTCAGCAATGAGCAGAAAGAAGCATGATAAATGTTGGAAACGAGCAGAAGGATGCAAAATAAAGGTCAGCTATGAGCAGAAAGACGCAAATTAAAGGTGAGGAACGAGCAGAAAGAGGCAAAATAAAGTTCAGCAATGAGCAGAAAGAGGCAAAATAAAGGCCAGAAACAAGCGGAAAGAGGCAGAATAAAGGTCAGAAGGCAGAAGAAAGAGGCAGAATAAAGGTGGGAATCAAGCAGAAAGGTAAAATAAAGGTGAAAGGTCAGCAACTAGCAGAAGGTGGCAAAACAAAGGTGAGAAACGAGCAGAAAGAGGCAGAATAAAGGTCAGAAATTAGCAGAAGCAAAACAGAGGTCAGAAATGAGCAGTTAAATGCAGAATAACGCACTGAAATGAGCAGTAAGAGCCAAAATAAAGGTGATAAACGATCAGAATGAGTCAGAATCGAGCTAAGAATCCAGCAGCAAGAGGCAAACTAAAGGTGAGACATGAGCAGAAAGAGGCAAAATAAAGGTTAGCAACGAGCAGAAAGGGGCAAGATAAATGTTGGAGATGAGCAGAAGGATGAGGAATAGAGGTCAGCAATGAGCAGAAAGAGACAAAAAAAGGAGGGAAACATGCGAAATAGGAAGAATAAAGGCCAGAAACAAGCAGAAAGAGTCAAAATACAGGTAAGAAAGAAGCAAGAGGCAAGATAAAGGTCAGCAACAAGCAGAAAGAGGCAAAATATAGTGAGAAACAAGCGGAAATAGGCAGAATAAAGGTCAGAAGGGAGCAGAAAGAGGCAGAATAAAGGTGAGAAACGAGCAGAAAGAGGTAAAACAGAGGTTGGAAATGAGCAGCAAGAGGCACAATAAATGTGAGAAATGAGCAGAAACAGGCAAAATAAATGTGAGAAACAAGCCGAAAGAGGCAGAATAGAGATAAGAAACCAGCAGCAAGAGGCAAAATAAAGGTCAGCAATGAACAGAAAGAGGCAAAATAAAGGTGAGAAATGAGAGGAAAGAGGAAATATAAAGGTCAGAAGAGAGCAGGAAGAGGCAGAATAAAGGTCAGAAACAAAATGAAAGAGGCAAATGAAGCTGAGAAACGGGCAGAAAGAGGCAACATAAAGGTCAGCAATGAGCAAAAAGAGGAAAAATAAAGGTGAGTATCGAGCCCATAAGGGCAGAATAAAGGTGAGAAATGAGCAGAACGAGGCAAAACAGAGGTCAGAAATAAGCAGCAAGAGGCAGAATAATGGTCAGAAACCAGCAGCAAGAGGCAGAATAAAGGTCAGAAAGATGCAAAATAAAGGTCAGGAACATGCAGAAAGAGGCAAAATATCAGGCAGAATGATCAGAAAGAGGAAAATAGAGGTCAGAACAAGCAGCAAGAGACAAAATTGAGGTCGGAAACAAGCAGCAAGAGGAAGAATAAAGATCATGAGCGAGCAGAAAAAGGAAAAATAATGGCCAGAATGAGCAGAAAGAGGCAAAATAGAGGGCAGGTGTGAGCAGAGAAGAGGCAGAAAATGAGCAGAGGAGGCACAAAACTGAAGGCAGCAGAGGGTGATGGACTGCAGACAAGCTGGACAGGAGAACCGTCACAGGGGGAGCTGGCATGAGGACGTGGTCCCATGTTCCCACTTACTTTTTTACAGTGCACCCACTCACTGACCCACTCACACTTATGCACCCACTCACAGGCCCACTCATGTACCCACTCACAGACTCACTCACAGACGCAGGCAACCACTGATAGACACACTCAGACACTTATGCACCCACTCACATGTCCATTCAAGCACTCTTTCATCCACTCAGACCCACTGAGAGACTCATACTCACACTCACAGACCCACTCAGAGACTCACACACCCACTCACTCATGCACTCATGCACCAACTCAGAGACCCATTGAGACACTCATGAACCCACTCACTCACCCACTCACAGACTCATCTTTCTACTCACAGACCTTCAAAGACACTCATGAGCCCACTCAAAGACCCAGTCAGAGAATCACGCACTGACTCATAGACCCACTCAGACACTAATGCCCCCGCTCACAGATCCACTCAGACCCTCATGCATCCAGTCACATACTCACTCAGACAGTCATGCACCCACTCATAGACCCACTCAGACACTTACACACCCACTCACAGATCTGCACAGGCACCCCTATACCCACTTACACAGCCATGTATACACCCATACAGCCACTCACACATCCACTCACAGACCCATGCAGCCACTCACATACCCACCTACCTAACTATACAGCCACTCACACGCCCACTTTCAAACGCTACAGGTTACAGTTTGGAAATAAGATTTAGAAAAATTCAATTAAGGTAACAGGGACGCTATAGTTAGGAAAAATAATTTGATAAAACACAAATATTCACTGAATAAACCAAAGGTTACAGGGACCTTATAGTTAGGAAATAGAATTTAAAAAACCTTAGAAAATCACTGAAAAAACAAAGGTTACAGGGACGTTATAGTTAGGCTCAGACTCCACTCATACAAAACCACTGAAATTCAGCAGTTATATTTACCTGAGCTAACTATAACTTACACCACCATAATGCACTGCTTATGATCTCACATATAACATCACTCATGATGTGGTCAGTGACATCACTGATGACATCACTGATGACATCTCAAATGACATCACTGGTGATATCATCCACAGACCCACTCACACACCCACTCAGACCCCATACAAGCTCTCATACACCCACTCACACACCCACACAACCACTTACATACCAATTCACAGACCCATACAACTACTAACTCACACACTCTCTCACTCATACAACCACTCACCCTTACACCCACTCACAGACCCATACAGCTACTCACACAACCACATTATCACTCACACACCCACTCACAGACCCATACAGCTACTCCCACACTCACTCACACCCCCATACAATCCCATTCACACACCCACACAGCTACTCACACAACCACTCACTCACTCACCCATACAGCTACTGAATGAGCTACTCACTCACCAATATAGCCACTCACACATCCATTCACTCATCCACAAAACCACTTACATACCCATTCACACATCAATGCAATCATTCACAAGCACACTCACTCATCTATACAGCCATTAAAACAAATAGTTACTGTGCAAAACAGCCACTCACACATCCACTCACTTACTCATACACCCAGTCATACAACAAGTCACTTACCCATACATCCACTTGCACACCCAGTCAATCACCCATAGAGCCATTCACACAGCCACTCAGTCACCCATACAGTCACTCACACACACATTCACCCACCGAGACAGCCACTCATACAGTCACCACTCACCTATACATCTACTCGCACACCCACTTATTCACCCATGCAGCCACTCACACACCCACTCACACACTCATACAGCCACTCAGACACCCAGTCTCACACTGATACAGACAGTCACAGTGCCACTCAGATGACTCATATTAGAAAGAGTATCACTCATTAGTAGTACAAAAAGAATAGTAATTTAACTTATGCATTAGCTTAGTATACATCTTTAACTCTCAGAAACATTTACGAAACACTTACACTCATTGTATGATGTCATCAGTGATATCATGAGTGATGTCACTGACCAGGTCATGAGCGATGTAATATGTGAGGTCATAAGCAGTGCATTGCAGCTGCGCAAGTTATAGTTATCTCAGGGATCTATAACTGCTGAATTTCAATGCTTTCGTATGAGTGAAATCTGAGCCTAACTATAACGTCCTTGTAATCTTTGTTTTTTTCAGTGAAGATAGATAGATGGATAGATAGATAGCTAGATAGATAGCTAGATAGATAGATAGATAGATAGATAGATAGATAGATGAAAATGGACAGTACTGGATATAGACATAACCAGGTTCGGAACTTTGTTACTGCTCATTTATCTACTGGTACACACAATGAATGTCAGCAATTCACATTCCAGAGAGGAGAGGGCAAATGCTAAGTGAATGATGTTTTGCCTTAGCCTCAGTAGGGAAAGAATGGGGCTGATGTTAATAGGTGGAGTCTGAGCTTATTGGCAAAGGGAGCATATATATTTTTTGGCGAATGTGGGGTCTGGAAAATTTGAAATGCAGGTAGAGGCATAATTCACATTGCATGTTAACAGATGTATGTGATTTTCTCAATCCATTGCATAAATGTAAGGGATTGACCAGAAAGAAACACAGAACTTACACATTGGACCTTACTTTTGCCCTCAACTACAACTATTGCATCATTTTTTAATAGATCTCTGTTTAAATCCTCCCTGACTTCTGGCTAGTCTTTTTCCATTGACCACTATACTGCTCCACACTTTCCCATTCAACAACTTTTGGCATCATAAGTGACTGAGCATGATATTTTTCTGAGGCTTAGTTGTGTAATTTTACAGGCACACTTATAAAGGCCCAGGAATGCCTCAAAGTGATTGTAGTCAACCACTGTGGTGTATTTACACTATGTGGTGCCATAATACAATGAAGATCCCCAAACTAGCCCCATTGTTATGGATGTGGGAGCATCAATACAAAATGTAATTTTTCCTTGGGCTGAGAGTATTCTGTAGCAGATCTGCAATCCTTCATTCTTTTCACAATTTGTAACTTTTGAAGTGTTGTTGTTTGTGGGTTGAGCTTACTGACAAATGGATGATATTTTAGCATCCACTGCATTTTTCTACAGCATAGTGCTCTCACCCTTGCAATGTTAACCTATTGACTGCTATGGTTTTTTACCTGGTCCTCCTAAGGCCTTTTTGAGATTTGCGACAGTTTGAGTACAGCTGTGCTACTGACCTCAAGCATGCGGGTTGAAGTCATTTGGTGCTGAGGTCACAGAGTCCATCCTATTGTGGGCAAGTAATCAATCAATCATGGGTATATAGGGCACGGCTACTCACCCGTGAGGGTCTCAAGGCACTGAGGGGGGGGCTGATGATCCATCTGGGTGCTGGGGTTCAGTCGAAGAGCCAGGTCTTGAGATCCTTCCTGACTTGGTCCAGGTCTTGGCGGCGAGGTAGGTGAAGGGTCCCTGTCAGTGGTAGTGATGGCGAGCAGTCACACGCTTCTGAGGGAGGTAGTGTATGGTACTTGAGGTCAGATGTCAGCATTATCACAATAGCAAAATAACTGACAGCCCAAAGTCTTGATTGCAAACTAGAAAAGAATATTATGCACACCTTAAGATGTGGCTGCACCTTTCTAGGCTATCTCTCCCTAGATTCCTCATTTCTCTGGTCTAGCTAGATCTCCTCTGGTATTAAGACAATTGTGTGATCATGACTCATTGTAAGCAACACTCAGTTTCTAATAGTTCATTTACTCACTTCCTACTTAGTTCAGTTTCTCAATTCTTACTATCCTTAGTGGAGCAATCAGTTCAGAAATTTGCCGCAGGTTTGTCATGCCAACTCCTTCATGCTTCTCAGAGGGAAAGCATGCAAACTGGTAGCTCTGTTGGGGTCTCCAGACTGGCAGACTTGTCCTTGCCAATGCTCCTACTAAACTTCTCCAATGAATACAGCCAGTGATCTTACAAGCAGGGATGGTGGTAAAAGCAGAAGACTAGATCACACATGGAACAGGTGAGCAGGTGCTCCGAAATCAGTTACAGCCATGCATTGGCCAATCTCCTCTTGAAAATGCAACAATGAACGGGCTGATCTCCGACAGGTAGTCCAGCTGTGTATAGGCTGATCTCCAAATGTAGTGCATCCACATATCAGCTGATCTTCTCTGGAAAACAAGGATGCACACAGGCCTAGGATATTCTGCACTTTTCAACTTAGTTCAGGTTGAGCTTCTCCTGGCCACTATGGCTTAGCATAGGCTGCATTTCAGAACCAGCCAGCTACATTACAAGCAGAAATGATCAGCTTAATCACTCTGTGCAGAATAGCCCCAAGCGCTACATTTCCTCAATTTCACCAATCTCAGAGATGCCTCACTCCACACTGAAATATTCTGAGACACTACGCTTACAAAAAAACAATCCTGAGGGGGCACCAGGGCCAAATGGCCTCCCTAATGTCTTATTCAAAAAAGATCCTACATTTTGGGCCACTCACTTAACACCGATTTACAACTATGCATATTTAACAAATTACATCCCCGAATCTTGGAGCAGCAGTGTACTCCACCCTATTTATAAATCAGGCGCTCATTTAGAACCAGCAAACTATAGACTAATTACTCTAACTGACGTAGATGCTAAATTATACGCCTCAAAATTGTTCTTAGACCTGGAGGTCTATCTTGAACAGGCAAATATCATTCCAAAGCCACAGACCAGCTTCAGAGCAGGTATGAGCACCATAACAAACCCGCTGGCAGTTACCTTCCGCGTAGATTAAATTAAGGTGAGATAACACAAGCTCTTTGCCTGCTTTATCTATCTGAAGTGTGCCGTCTACAAGGTCCCGAGAGAAAGGCTGGGGAAAAAATGGCCTATTGGGGGTGCCGCCAAAACCTTTGGACACTAATATTAACTTATACTCTCACACTTGGGTACAAATCAAGGTCGGAGATGTTCGGAGGACCACGCGCAAGATTAGTGCCAACGTAGGCCTTCAACAGGGATGTGCCGTAGCCCCATGTCTATTCAACATCTGGCTGACCTCGACAGTCACCTGGCCCAAGTGGTGAGCCACCCTCCCAGGCTGGGTCAGGAACAACTATGTTGTCTCCAATATGCAGATGACTTCATCCTACTCAGCCAAACACCGATAGGACTCCAGCACCTAATTGACCAACTAAGCATTCAAAACCTACACTTGGAACTTAATTACAACAAAACTAAGGTGGTTTGTTTTTCAAGCTCTTCCACTAAACCAAAATTTAGATTTACTTGATTGGTAAATGGCCAAGTATTGGAATTGGTGAAAGTTTATAAGTACCTCAGCGTCAATATGGATTCCCATCTAACGTTTGAAGAACATCTTGCCTTCCCAACAGCAACCTCTACTAAACTTCTCTTTGCTTTCAGAACAATACACAAAAAGACATGTAATAATTCGACTCATGATTTACTCCAGGTCATCAATGCCAAGTTCATGCCATCACTCACCTATGGTTCCTAACTACTGAAGGGAAAAGAAATGGCTACCATATATTTACTTTAGTTGAACCTTTACAGAAAGCTGTTTGAGACTCCAGAGTAGGTTTCACAAGCCCAAGTCAGGCTAGAATTTGGCCTCCTCCACCACGGTCCGTCAAGAAAACGGGCCCTAGCCAAATTATACTGGAGGCTGAGATCTGTAAAACCTGACACAGTGGCTCACCAGGAAAACAGCCCAATCGTGAGGCCCCTTGGCTCTATGTTTTACAAACATCGATCAACGCTTTAAAACTAGAGGATGCCTGGGACACATCCATGTAATACGGTGCCTTTGAGAGTGTCACCAATAGAGCCATCAATCGTTTATCACAAGTGCTTGATTCGGCAGAATTTGCACACAAACATCATGCTTGGGCGCTCTTGTCATCATATGCCTTTTGTGGCTGACAGCCATATTTGACTGCTCACTTTTGTGCGGCCATGAAATGCACACTGATGCACATATGTCTTGGTGTTTATACATCAAAGGACCTGGCTCCCACCTGGAAGCATACTTGGCCTGTATGTGGATATAAACAAGAAAGCATACTGCTCCTGCTTTGTGTGTGCCTGGTCCTCATAGTCTAAAAGCGGACAGTCCTACGGCCTGCCCTAAGAGCCCTTCAAGTTACGTCATGCCATCCAGCAGTGATCACCCTTTTAAATGAGACCTTGATTTAATTGTCTTGCAAGGCAGTGAAATTTGTCATCCACACAGCAAAACAGCTGGAAGAACACTCATATTTGCATTACTATTACTATTGATATTGACCAGTTGGGTGGGGGCAGACCTGCTACAGAGATTGGCCTAGTGATATAAGGGCCCATTTCATGCCCTTATTCTTGCACTAGCACTTTCTATGACTTTGTTGGTTGTGTCTTCACCTGACATGCATTCGTACTTTACCTTTTTTATGATTTATTATGGCCCTTTAAACAATGTTTTTAATCACGCTTGCACTAGTGACCGAATATGTTTATTCTGAAGTATTTTCAGTTTGTGTATAATGAGGGAAGAGTGTGACCTTAGAATCCTATGCACTTGCACTATATGCTTTGGATTGGTCAGTTATATTAGTTGAAATTGTGGGCCTCAAAACTTACCATTATGCATATAGCAATGATTTTAATTAATAAAGCAATAAAGAATACTTACTTACTTTTTCTGGGCACCACAGATTAGCACAAGCCACTCTATACTTGAATCAGAGCCCTGACTGGGCCTTGGAGATTTTCAGCATGGTTTCTACCAGTAGCAGCAGTTGGGGAAACAGTAACCTGTGACACTGGGGTACATATCTTGCTGTCCACAGTCCTCTCTTCTGAAGCCTTATTGTCTCCAGAGTCACGCTGCACCTAGCTCATCCTGGACAGTCAATGCTTCTGCGGATTGACAGGTACCTTCCCTTTCTCATCAGACAAGCAGACTGGCTTCAAAGTGGGTCAGTTATGCATGTCTTTCAGGAAGGGGTAAAATTAGACGATGTCCCTTTACCTCTATGAAGCTGGCTGTGAGGCTCATTGCACAGTAGTACTCTGAGAACTCTTCAGAGCACTCCCTTCCTTGGTTTTAGAGAATTTGGAGCTGGAACAACAAGATCCCTTGTGGAGTTCCTCTTTTATATAGTAACAACAGACAGAAAGTGTGTTTCCCCTGTCTGTACTTGCAGAACCAGATTGTGGTGGTTCTCCTCTCAAGTGTCTTCCCTAAGTTGCTTGTCATATAAAGTATTCGTGTAGAGTGATTCTTCTCACAACACTGTTGTCTCCAGTCTAGAGCACCTTCAACTGAGGCACAAAGATGTGTGAGCTTTCTGCACCTGCCTGTCATCAGCCAATTTGAAAGAATGATCAGGGAAAGACAAAACATGGGCCTCACATAATGGGTCCCCTTTACCTTGCTCAATATATCCTGCAGTCCCACATTCACCCTTGCCACCCACCAAATGGCAGCGCTTCAGGAAGACCAATCAGCAGCCCCTGGCTGTAGGAAAGTAGGATCTGCTTCTTATGGTTTCCCCCACTTTTTGCTTGATGTTGCACTGTTTTTGACTAGTCTGACTGGGATCCTGCTAACGAGGACCCCAGTCTATCTGCTTTCTCCTCTAAATTATCTCACATGTACTTTGGTACACTCCTGATTGGATACTGGGGTACCCTTATAAGTCCCTAGTATATGTTACCCATGTACCGGAGGGCATAGGTACCCCAGAGGCATCCCATGGGCTGAAGCATGTATTATGCCACCCATGAGAGGCCATGCAAAATGGAACTCCAGGGCTGTTACAGCAGCCTGTGTAAGATGGTGCCTGCACCACTTACCTTAGATATAGGTTCACTATATCTATAGGTCACTACACTTAAAACTTATAAGTCACCCCTATAGCAGGCCTTATCAATCCTGAAGGCAGGGTGCTGGGATTTTAGTGAGAGGGTGCCCCTGCATGAGCAGAGCCTCTCTGCAGCCTTCGGAGACCATTCTCCCGGGTTGTCTGTGACTCAGCCGGACACGTAGGTAGAGGTGCATTATAACCTCGCGGTAAATGCTATCTCGAAAACAGCTGCATAGAAACATATCGTGTTTGGTATCAAACACCTTGGAATCATACCTCCACACTGGTAACCAGTGTGGGAGGTATGATTCCACCCTTCTGAAGCGAGCTTCGTGGGGTCACTGGCCTATCCGGTGCCAGCCTTCTCAACC
Source organism: Calotriton arnoldi (assembly GCA_963921515.1). Taxonomy (NCBI): domain Eukaryota; kingdom Metazoa; phylum Chordata; class Amphibia; order Caudata; family Salamandridae; genus Calotriton; species Calotriton arnoldi. The sequence goes on along the minus strand of CAWUFW010005120.1, from coordinate 240,362 downwards.
CAGTCAGCACAAAATGGATGCTGCCGACCAGAGACACACTTCTGCCCTCCTGCTGCTGAGCCAAGCTCGAGCAGAGGAAGGCAGCACAATAGGCATCCTGTCACAGAGAGGTCTGACCACATCCCAGACAGGATTTAGTGTATTGGGGCTGGGTGGGTGCACTCTGAGAGTGCCTGAAAGTCTGCACCCAGGGCACATTTGGTGTCCCTGTGCATGGTCCAGCTCAAACCAGTTCTGGGAGCCATTGGCTCCTGCTCTGGTGCGAAACTGGACAAAGGACATGGGTGTAACCACCCCTCTGTCCTGACCCTCCCCTAGGAGGGTCCCCCAAATCTGTCCAACCCTCTTCCGGGGGTACATAAGGGCTTACCTGGCTGTAAGACTTTAGATTTTACGTGGACAAGATTCTACAAGAAGAAACCACTGACCTTCGACCGTCTGGACACTCTGGACTTCGCTGGACGTCGACTGGGCCCGACTTCGTCTCCCTCTCCGTCCAAAGCTTTGTCTGTGCCCTTGCTCCATACAGGCTCCGTGCAGGACCTGTGGTGCACTAAGGACAACTGAAGTGAAGGAGTCACTCCCCTGCTGTTGCAGACACCGTAACACAATTGACTGGTCTGCTGCTCCTGAGCTCCTGCGGACTCCAAAGATTTCAGCAACACAGGAGGTAGGTTTTTGAAGGTCACTAAGGTCGATATGCCCTCTCAACAAGTTTGAGGCCAGTATCCCTCGTGGGGACTGCATAACTTGAACCCCTGTGCACCATGTCTATTTGCAAGTGCATATGCTTGTTGGCAATTCCCGAGCTTGTGCATTGGACTCCATGTAGTCCTGAGTAGTATTTGCACCAAAGAACTTCAGCCTCCTTGCACTGAGTGCTCCGTGGGCTGGTACTTTGCAATCTTGCCCAAGGTCCCCTCGCGACTCCCGGTCCTTCGGCCTGTGGGTCTCTCTGAGGGTCATCTTGATTTCTGTTGGGCTTTCCTGGTTGCTCCAAATGTGCCCTGACTCCCCATTGCTTAGTGAGTCCCCTGGACCTTGCTGGTCAACACCGTAACCTGCTTGACCTTCCTTCGTGGGTTGCTTTTGCCAAGGCTTGTTGGTGCTCCAGCTGGACACCGACCCCTCAGCACTCGACATCCTTCATGGGACAGCTCACCTCCGGCTCCTGGTTGTCCTTGACATCTCCTGGTCCTCGTGGCTGCAGAGTCAAGCATCCCTTCTTCGCACCTGAAGCACACAACATCGTTGGGCATTCGTCTACTGAGCCCCTGGTCACTCTGAAGTGATCCAGACTCTGTCCCGTCTGCTTTCAGTTTCTTTACTTCCCGAATCCAGGCTTGGATTCCACCGGACCCTTTTCACCTTCACGGCAGCAGTACTTCTTCACAGCCCTCCATTGAGAACGACTGCAGTTTCCGACGCCACTCCAGACCTATGCACCCGGCTCCTCTGGGATAGTTAACTCGGGTACTATGGTATCCACGGGTGGGGTGGCTCTTCAAACTTTTAAGTTCCAAAGGGTTCGCTCGAAGTCCTCCTAGAAGGGTCCTTAAACTTTAAAAGTGTAACCGCGACTTCCCCCTAGAATTGTACGGAGCCCACGGTCGTGTTCACACACTGCACCCGTCCTCCGTGGGGTCCCTATCTACTCACCTTGGGTGGTTCCTTGGGGTCCCAATGATTCTACGTGCTCCAGACCTTGTCGTGATCTCAGTCGTGACTGTTATACCACTATTTAGTATATGGTTTGGTCTCCCCCTAGAGCCCACTGTGTATTGTGCTACTTACAACTGTTCTATTGATCTTGTATTGCGTGCTTTATGTTCTATCCTCATGTAGAGGATAGTAGAGAGTGTTTTATTAATAAATACATATTTTTATATAACTACTGTGTGGTTCTCCTTTCATTTAGTCAATATAGCAGGTGATATTCTGGTAAAACAAGCTGCTTTACATTCCTTCAAGATTAAGCCTGAAGGCTGCTCTCCACAGCTACCACTAGGATAGCTTTCTAAAGGTTATCTTTGACCTCATACATCATAAGGGTCATTTGGACTGGTACAAGGTGCCCACTTTAATTAGTGGACAGCATATACCAGGCCAACTTCTCACATTGGTGTGCAGCAGTTGGGATTCAAGCCTGCATTGTTTTACCAGATAAATCTCTTTGTATTGATTAACTGAAAACCACTAAAGTATTCAGGCACATATAATACTTAAAGATTAGAATAAGTAAGTTCTACTGAACTTGGGGTTGGGTAAGTTAAGGGTCTAGCACACCCTTTCTCTAACCTAAGAGAGTTTAGTTCCCACTAGGTTAGGTAGGTGCATACACCACACCACACTAGTATGTCTTCTAAAGGAGAAGCCGGTGGCTCTCTGCCTTCTAGGTACAATGGTCTCACATTTTAAGATTTGAAAGCCATGTGTGCTTCTAGGAAGCTGAAGACAGGGAGAAATGCCAACACCCAACGTCTCATTGAGGTGTAACTCTTAGATGATCTTAGAAAGACCCCAGGGTCAGATGAGGTAGAAAGAGTGGGTGGGGCAGGGAATGAAGACAGGTCAGGAGGTGACACCTTTTATGACCTAGACTCAATCCCTGGCCAGGAGGATCAAGATGATTCCAACCTGGACAACCTAGATCTTCAGGAAGAGGGTGGAGAAGGCCCCAGTGGCCCTCTCTTTACTCCTCCAGGAAGAGTGCAGAGTTTACCCAGGAGATCAAGATCTCCCTCTGCAGAATCTGACCTTTCAGGACATTCTATAGGGACCTCCATATCTCATAAGAGAGCTCAATCAATCAATCAATCATGTCACTTATAAAGCGCACTACATACCCGCAAGGGTCTCAAGGCGCTGGGGGAAGAGGGGGGTGGTGCTGCTACTGATCGAAGAGCCAGGTCTTGAGGAGTCTTCTGAAGGCCAGTAGGTCTTGGGTCTGTCGGAGGTTGGTGGGGAGGGTGTTCCAGGTTTTGGCGGCGAGGTGGGAGAAGGATCTGCCGCCGGCGGTCGTTTTCCGGATGCGGGGGACTGTGGCGAGGGCGAGGCTGGTCGAGCGGAGCTGGCGGGTGGGGGTGTAGAAGCTGAGTCGTCTGTTGAGGTAGGCTGGTCCGGAGTTGTGGAGTGCTTTGTGTGCGTGGGTGAGGAGCTTGAAGGCTATCCTCTTGTTGACAGGGAGCCAGTGCAGGTCTCTCAGGTGGGGTGTGATGTGGCTGCGTCGGGGGATGTCGAGGATAAGACGTGCAGAGGCGTTCTGGATGCGTTGCAGCCGTCTCAGGAGCTTAGCCGTCATTCCTGCGTAGAGGGCGTTTCCGTAGTCCAGCCTGCTGGTGACGAGGGCCTGGGTGACTGTTTTTCTTGTTTCGGTGGGGATCCACTTGAAGATCCTGCGGAGCATTCGGAGGATGTTGAAGCAGGATGAGGAAACGGCGTTGACCTGCTTAGTCATGGAGAGGGTGGGGTCGAGGATGACCCCTAGGTTGCGTACGTGGTCGGTGGGTGGCGGGGCTGTTCCCAGTGATGTTGGCCACCAGGAGTCGTCCCAGGCTGAAGGGTTGGAACCAAGGATGAGGACCTCCGTCTTGTCCGAGTTCAGCTTCAGGCGGCTGGTCCTCATCCATTCGGCGACGGCCTTCATTCCTTCGTGGAGGTGGGCTTTGGCGGTGTGAGGGTCTTTGGTGAGGGAGAGGATCAGCTGGGTGTCGTCGGCGTAGGAGATGATGTTGAGGTTGTGCTGTCGGGCGACGTGGGCGAGGGGTGCCATGTAGATGTTGAACAGCGTTGGGCTGAGGGAGGAGCCTTGGGGTACGCCGCAGATGATCTTGGTGGCCTTGGATCGGAAGGGGCGAGGCGGACGCTTTGTGTTCTGCAGGAAAGGAAGGATGTGGTCCAGTCCAGGGCCTTCTCTTGGATCCCGGCGTCGTGAAGGCGTGTTCGTAGTGTGTGGTGGCAGACCGTGTCGAAGGCGGCTGATAGGTCCAGGAGGATGAGGGCTGCTGTTTCTCCGTTGTCTAGCAGGGTCCTGATGTCATCGGTGGCGGCGATGAGGGCGGTTTCGGTGCTGTGGTTGCTGCGGAAGCCGGACTGGGAAGGGTCCAGGATGTTGTTCTCCTCGAGGTAGCGGGTCAGTTGTTTGTTGACGATTTTCTCGGTGACCTTCGCGGGGAACGGGAGCAGAGAGATGGGTCGGAAGTTCTTGAGGTCCTTGGGGTCTGCCTTGGGTTTCTTGAGTAAGGCGGTGATCTCGGCGTGCTTCCAGCTTTCCGGGAAGGTTGCTATCTCGAAGGAGATGTTGATTATTTTCCGGAAATGGGGCGCGATGGCTGTACTGGCTTTGTTGAAGATGTGGTGAGGGCACGGGTCTAGCGGTGAACCGGAGTGGATGGTGTTCATGATCTCGCTGGTGTCCTCGTTGTTGATGTTGGTCCAGGAGAGAAGGCGGTTGGTGGTTGTGGGGGCAGTGGTCTCGGTGGTTGCCGGGGCGGTCGTGGTGTTGAAGCTGTCATGGATGTCGGCGATTTTGCGGTGGAAGAAGGTGGCCAGTGAGTCGCACAGGTCTCGCGACGGCTGGATGTCGTTGGTGTTGGAGCTGGGGTTGGAGAGTTCCTTCACGATGTTGAAGAGCTCTTTGCTGTTGTGTGCGTTGTTGTCTAGGCGGTCTTTGAGTGAGGCCCTTTTGGCGGATCTGATGAGGTGATGGTGACTGCGGGTGGCGCTCTTGTGGGCGGCGTAGCTGTCCGCTGTCCGTTCGTGGAGCCAGATCTTCTCCAGTTTTCGGCATGTTCGTTTGGAGGCCTGGAGGTCTAAGAGATAGCTCTTATGAAAGACAGTGCCAATTTCTAGAGCTTGAGAAAGTCAAGCTTAGGCTCAGGCAAGAGCAATTGATCCTAGATATGCAATCCTTAGAAATCCAGAAGGCTAGAAAGAAATTGGGACTAGAGTCCCATGGTGGCAGCAACAGTGTCCCTAGGATTAAGGAGTACACTTATGACCATAGGAACCTGAGCAAGATAGTCCCTCCCTACCATGGTGGGGATGACATCCACAAATGGATAACTGCTTTAGAGAGGGCCTGTAAAGTACAGAAGATCCCTCAAGAGCAGTGGGCAGCTATCTTGTGGCTCTCCTTTGCTGACAACGGTAGAGATAAGCTCCTCACTGTTAGAGAAGAGGATGCTGACAACTATTCAGTCCTGAAGAGTGCTCTCATTGATGGGTTTGGCTTAACCACTGAACAGTACAGGATTAAGTTCAGAGACACCCAGAAGACACAGACTCAGGACTGGGTAGACTTTGTAGATTGTGCTACTAAGGCGCTGGAAGGCTTGCTACTTGGCAGCAAAGTGAATGATTTCAAGGGATTGTACAATTTGATTATGAGGGAGCAGATCCTTAATAATTGCCAAAACCAGTTGTTGCATCAGTACTTGGTTGACTCTGATCTGACTTCTCCCCAAGAATTGGGAAAGAAGGCAGATAGGTGGGTCAGAACCAGGGTGAAGCAGAAAACCCAGACCACAGGTGGTGACCAGAAGAAGCAAGATGCTAGACCTTCAGATAAGGGTGGGGAAAGGGTAAAGACCAGAAGTCTTCATCAGGGCCCCAAAAACCTGCATCTGGGGGGAGTCACAGTCTAACAAAGGAAAAGGCAAAAAGAAACCTTGGTGCTTCCCGTGTAAGGAGAAAACCCATTGGACAAAAGATGCCAGTTGTCCAAGGGCCAAGGATCCTCCTACCACCACCACTGCCCCTAAGGCAACTGTTCCCCCTAGTTCAGCTCAAAGTGGTGGTACTGGGAACAAGGGTATAGTAGGGTTAACCCTGGGATCTGAGATGGGTTCTGGCTTAGTCAGAACTCCAGCTCAAGCTGTTTTGGTCTGTGATGGAGGCATGGATATTGCCTCCCTATTTGTCAGTCCCAGTAATCTGGGCAAATACAGACAACAGCCTTTAATTAATGGTAAGGAGGCCATGGCATATAGGGACACAGGGGCTAGTGTCACAATGGTGACAAGAGATCTTGTGGGCCCTGACCAGATCATACTTGTTGAGATGTACCAAGTGACCAATGCTAACAATGTTAGGACAGACCATTCCTCGGCAGTTGTTAATTTCAGCTGGGGAGGGGTAACTGGCCCTAAGAAGGTTGTGGTTAGTTCAGACCTCCCTGTGGAATGCTTGTTGGGCAATGATTTGGAAACTTCAGCCTGGGCTGAAGTGGAACTCAGGACACATGCAGCAATGTTGGGCATCTCTGCAGATGTGTTTGCTGTGACTAGGTCACAGGCCAAAATGTGTTCAACTGAACAGGCCTGGATCCTGGACAAATGGACCAGGTGCCTTCCAAGAGAAGGAGAAGTAGGGGTAAGGCAGTGTCTTCCCCCCAGACTCAGAGTGAGGATCAGTCTCCTGAGGGAGATAACCCCAGTCCCTGTGAAGGAACTGTCTCAGAGAAACTTGAACCTGATCAGGTGGAGTTCTTGGGGACAGGGGGCCCTTCCAGGGCAGAACTGAGTCAGGAGCAGCACAGCTGCCCCTCTCTTGAACCCCTCAGACAGCAAGCTGCTGCTGAGGCTGTGGGGAGTGCCAGTGGGTCCCACAGGATCTACTGGGATGAAGGACTCCTTTACTCAGAGGGTAGAGACCCCAAGCCTGGTGCTACCAGGACGTTGGTTATACATCTGAAGTTTAGGGGCTTCCTACTGACACTGGCACATGATATCTCTTTAGCAGACACCTAGGCCAAAGTAAGACTTGGGACAGGCTTGTCCCTCACTTTCACTGGCCTCACATGTCAGAGGACACAAAGGAGTTTTGTCACTCCTGTACCACCTGTCAAGCCAGTGGTAAGGCAGGTGGTACCACAAAGGCCCCCCTGATACCACTACCTGTGGTGGGGGTTCCCTTTGAGAGGGTTGGGATTGACATAATTGGTCCCATGGATCCTCCAACTGCATCTGGGCACAGATATATTCTAGTGGTGGTGGACCATGCCAATAGGTACCCAGAAGCAATACCCCTTAGAACCACCACAGATCCTGTGATGGCCAGGGCCGTCCTGGGAATCTTTTCCAGAGTGGGTTTCCCTAAGGAGGTCTTAACTGACAGAGATGCAGACTTCATGTCTAGTTACATTACTGCTATGTGGAAGGAGTGTGGAGTAAATTACAAATTTACCACACCCTATCACCCACAATGCAATGGGTTAGTTGAGAGATTCAACAAAACCCTGAAGGGCATGATCATGGGCCTCCCAGAAAAGCTTAGGCGAAAATGGGATGTCCTGTTGCCCTGCCTTCTCTTTGCCTACAGAGAGGTTCCTCAGAAGGGGGTTGGCTACAGCCCTTTTGAACTTCTGTTTGGACATCCAGTTAGGGGTCCCTTATGTTTAGTAAAGGAGGGATGGAAGTTACCTCTCAAACCACCTAAACAAGACATAGTGGACTATGTACTTGGTCTCCGCTCCAGGATGGCTAAGTATATGAAGAAGGCAAGTAAAAACCTTGAGGCTAGCCAAGAATTACAGAAAGCTTGGCATGACCAAAAGGCTGTGCTGACTGTGTACCAGCCAGGACAGAAGGTATGGGTGTTGGAGCCTGTGGCCCCAGCAGCTCCCCAGGACAAGTGGAGTGGACCCCATACCATTCTTGAGCAGAAGGGAGAGGTCACCTACCTGGTGGACCTTGGAACTCCCAGGAGCCCCCACAGGGTGCTCCATGTGAACAGGCTCAAGCCATATGTTGACAGGGCAGACATGGGCTTGCTCATGGCTACTGATGAGGGACAGGAGGAAGAGAGTGACCCACTCCCTGACCTCCTCTTACAGAACCCTGATGGTGGCTCAGTTTATGGTGTAGCCTTGGCAGGCAGCCTCACTGAGCAGCAACAGACTGATTGCAGGAAGGTCCTGAATCAGTACAGACATATGTTCTCCTTGACTCCTAGTTAGACCACCTGGTGTACCCATGAAGTGGACACAGGTGAAAGTCTTCCTGTTAAAAATAAGATTTACAGGCAACCTGACCATGTCAGGGACTGCATCAGGACTGAGGTCCAAAAGATGCTGGAATTGGGAGTCATTGAACTCTCAGATAGCCCTTGGGCTAGTCCAGTAGTACTGGTACCCAAACCTCATACCCAGGGTGGTAAGAGAGAAATGAGGTTTTGTGTAGACTACAGGGGGCTCAATGTAGTCACTAGGACTGATGCTCATCCTATTCCTAGGGCAGATGAGCTCATTGCTACTTTGGACTCAGCCAAGTTCTTGAGTACATTTGACCTCACAGCTGGATATTGGCAAATCAGATTAGCTGAGGATGCCAAACCCAAAACAGCATTTTTAACCCCTAGTGGGCACTATCAATTTGTGGTGATGCCCTGTGGCTTGAAAAATGCACCTGCCACATTTCAAAGGTTGGTGAATAAAGTTCTCACAGGCCTGGAAGACTACAGTGCAGCTTATCTTGATGATATTGCTGTCTTTAGTTCCACCTGGGAGGATCACCTGGTCCACCTAAGAAATGTTCTGGAGGTCCTGCAAAAGGCAGGCCTCACTATCAAGGCCACCAAGTGCCAGATAGGGCAGAGTAAGGTTGTGTACCTGGGCCACCTTGTGGGTGGAGGCCAGGTTCAACCATTGCAGAGCAAAATCCAGACCATCATGGACTGGGTTGCTCCAACTACCCAGACTCAGGTCATAGCTTTCTTTGGCCGTACTGGGTACTACAGGAGGTTTGTTAAGGGATATGGATCTATAGTGACCCCCTTAAATGATCTGATCTCTAAAAGAATGCCTAAGAAAGTTCAGTGGACAGTTAGCTGTCAGAAGGCATTTGATGACCTGAAGCAGGCCATGTGCACTGCTCCCATTCTGCAAAGTCCTGATTATTCCAAACAATTCATTGTTCAAACTGATGCATCTGAGTTGGGGGTAGGGGCTGTCTTATCACAACTGAATGAAGAGGGTCAGGATCAGCCAGTAGCTTTTATAAGCAGACGGCTGACCCCCAGACTGAAACGTTGGTCAGCTATTGAGAGGGAAGCCTTTGCTGTGGTTTGGGCTCTGAAGAAGCTGAGGCCATACTTGTTTGGCACTCACTTCATTGTTCAGACAGACCATAAGCCTCTCTTATGGCTAAAACAGAAGAAGGGTGAAAACCCCAAACTTTTGAGGTGGTCTATTTCCCTACACGGAATGGACTATACAGTGGAACATAGACCTGGGAGTAACCATGCCAATGCAGATGGACTGTCCAGATATTTCCACCTAGAAAATGAAGACTCAACTGGTCAAGGTTAGTCTCATGTCTTTTCGTTTGGGAGGGGGGTTGTGTAGGAAAGTAGGATCTGCTTCTTATGGTTACCCCCACTTTTTGCTTGATGTTGCACTGTTTTTGACTAGTCTGACTGGGATCCTGCTAACCAGGACCCCAGTCTATCTGCTTTCTCCTCTAAATTATCTCACATGTACTTTGATACACTCCAGATTGGATACTGGGGCACCCTTATAAGTCCCTAGTATATGGTACCTATGTTACCATGGAATAGGTACCCCAGAGGCCTCCCATGGGCTGAAGCATGTATTATGCCACCCATGAGAGGCCATGCAAAATGGAACTCCAGGGCTGCTACAGCAGCCTGTGTAAGATGGTGCCTGCACCACTTACTTTAGATATAGGTTCACTATATTTATAGGTCACAACACTTAAACCTTATAAGTCACCCCTATAGCAGGCCTTATCAATCCTGAAGGCAGGGTGCTGGGTTTTTAGTGAGAGGGTGCCCCTGCATGAGCAGAGCATCTCTGCAGCCTTCGGAGACCATTCTCCCGGGTTGTCTGTGACTCAGCCGGACACTTAGGGAGAGGTGCATTATAACCTCGCGGTAAATGCTATCTCGAAAACGGCTGTATAGAAACATATCGTGTTTGGTATCAAACACCTTGGAATCATACCTCCACACCGGTAACAGGTGTGGGAGGAATGATTCCACTCTTCTGAAGCGAGCTTCGTGGGGTCACTGGTCTATCCGGTGCCAGCCTTCTCGACCCGGTCAGCACAAAATGGATGCTGCCAACCAGAGACACACTTCTGCCCTCCTGCTGCTGAGCCAAGCTCGAGCAGAGGAAGGCAGCACAATAGGCATCCTGTCACATAGAGGTGTGACCGTTCTGGGAGCCATTGGCTCCTGCTCTAGCGCGAAACTGGACAAAGGACATGGGTGTAACCACCCCTCTGTCCTGACCTTCCTCTAGGAGTGTCCCCCAAATCTGTCCAACCCTCTTCCGGGGGTACATAAGGCTTACCTAGCTGTAAGACTTTAGATTTTACGTGGACAAGATTCTACAAGAAGAAACCACTGACCTTCGACCGTCTGGACACTCTGGACTTCGACTGGGCCCGACTTTGTCTCCCTCTCCGTCGAAAGCTTTGTCTGTGCCCTTGCTCCATACAGGCTCCGTGCAGGACCTGTGGTGCACTAAGGATAACTGAAGAATCTCCCTTGGAGTGAAGGAGTCACTCCCCTGCTGTTGCAGGCACCTTAACACAACTGACTGGTCTGCTGCTCCTGAGCTTCTGCGAACTACGAAGATTTCAGCAACACAGGAGGGGGGTTTTCAAAAGTCGCTGAGATAGATCTGCCATTTTATTAAGTTTGAGGCCAGTATCCCTTGTGGGGACTGCATAACCTGAACCCCTGTGCACCACGTCCATTTGCAAGTGCATATGCTTGTTGGTGATTACCGAGCTTGTGCATTGAACTCCGTGTAGTCCTGGCCCTGAGCAGTAACTGCACCAAAGAGCTCCGGCCTCCTTGCACTGAGTGCTCCGTGGCCTGGTACTTTGCAATCTTGCCCAAGGTCCCCTTGCGACTCCTGGTCCTTCGGCCTGTGGGTCTCTCTGAGGGTCCTCTTGATTTCTGTTGGGCTTTCCTGGTTGCTCCAGATGTGCCCTGACTCCCCATTGCTTGGTGAGTCCACTGGACCTTGCTGGTCCACACCGTAACCTGCTTGACCTTCCTTCATGGATTGCTTTTGCCAAGGCTTGTTGGTGCTCCAGCTGGACACCGACCCCTCAGCACTCGACATCCTTTGTCGGACAGCTCACCTCCGGCTCCTGGTTGTCCTCGACATCTCCTGGTCCTCGTGGCTGCAGAGTCAAGCATCCCTTCTTCGCACCTGAAGCACCCGACATCGGTGGGCCTTCGTCTACCGAGCCCCTGGTCACTCTGAAGTGATCCAGACTCTGTCCCCTCTGCTTTCAGGTTCCTTTCTTCCTGAATCCAGGCTTGGATTCCACCGTACCCTTTTCACCTTCAAGGCAGCAGTACTTCTTCACAGCCCTCCATTGAGAACAACAGCAGTTTCCGACGCCACTCCAGACCTATGCACCCGGCTCCTCTGGGATAGGTAACTTGGGTACTACAGTATCCATGGGTGGGGTGGCTATTCAAACTCTTAAGTTCCAAAGGGTTCGTTCGAAGTCCTCCTAGAAGGGTCCTTAAACTTTAAAAGTGTAACCGCGACTTCCCCATAGAATTGTACGGAGCTGCGGTCGTGTTCACACACTGCCCCCGTCCTCCGTGGGGTCCCTATCTACTCACCTTGGGTAGTTCCTTGGGGTCCCAACGATTCTACGTGCTCCGGACCTTGTCTTGATCTCCGTCGTGACTGTTATACCACTATTTTAGTATATGGTTTGGTCTCCCCCTGGAGCCCACTGTGTATTGTGCTACTTACAACTGTTCTATTGATCTCGTATTGTGTGCTTTATGTTCTATCCTCGTGTAGAGGATAGTAGAGAGTGTTATATTAATAAATGCATATTTTTATATAACTACTGTGTGGTTCTCCTTTCATTTAGTCAATATAGGAGGTGATATTCTGGTAAAACAAGCTGCTTTACATTCCTTCAAGATTAAGCCTGAAGGCTGCTCTCCACAGCTTCCACTAGGATAGCTTTCTAAAGGTTATCTTTGACCTCATACATCATAAGGGTCGTTTGGACTGGTACAAGGTGCCCACTTTAATTAGTGGACAGCATATACCAGGCCAACTTCTCACACTGGCATGGCAAAAAGCCCAATTTATTTTATAAAGGAGGGTGGTCTCCTCTTTTCTCACTTCAGTCTCTAAATCTCCTCCCTCCAGCTTCAGGAATATCAGCAATACACTTCCACTGTTTTGGAAAAACTCTCACCTCCATCTTGTGCAGAAGACCAGGACAAGCATGTCCAAAATGGATCCCACACTCGCCCAGTAAATAGGTTTACTCACACAAACCATGCACATACTATCAGGTTACAAACACAAATATATAGGCTTGGGATGTTAGAGCTAAGAGTCGAGTAAGTGTATGAAACTGGATCATTTACTGAGTTGGCATGAAGGTCTCTACTCCAGTGACATAGATTAAAAGGTCTGACCACCACAGCTCAATGTGCTTAATTCACAACGTACACAGTAATCCACCATCTGTCAATGAGGATGCACTTGTTCTGCCCTTCCATATCACAAGACAGGTCCAGGACCTCGCTTATGTCAAGGGACATGCCTAAGCCTTCGTGTTAGATCAGTGTGACACCAGCTGCCAAAATCAAACACCAGTATAAATACCATTGGGCACTCAGAGAAGAGGAACATGACTGTGTACCATGAAGGGGACATTCCCATCCCAACATAGTGCTTAAGCCTTTATAACTCTTTTCCCCAACTTTTACCAAGGCCCAATTTGTATCCTTGCTTACAAACGCATAGGGGGGTGTTGAAGACTCCTTGAATTTGCTATTTCCACAAGAACAAAAGTAAATAGCCAACATGTGGCAACATTTTATTTTTTTAATAAAAGGGTAAAGGAGCAGTGGAAGATGTGTTTCCTAAACGTGGGTTAAACAAAAGGTTTGCTGTGCTAAGATCATCCTTTTCCCAGATTTTACAAACAGGCAGAGCGGCAAAAACACATTTTTTTCTCCATTGTTTGTACTTTTGAGAGTGCAGGTTAATATTTACTATTATTGCACTTTTAACCTTCTTGCAGTTTGTGGGAAAATAGGTATGAAACTCTTTGTTAATTCAGAAACCTATGTATTTCAGAAAACTAAGCATAATTTTACTCATAATCAAGGATTCATAAAGAACCATTTGTTGTTGAAATAAGGGAATACTGACTGCAAAAGAGAAAAACAGATACTAACAACAAACTTTTCATTTGTAAATATTTGAATTGAAAACTATTTCTAAAAAAATGTAGAACACTCTTGTATTCATAAAACTCTTTTGTTCACAGAGATTACAGCATCTGATTCAGAAACAGAATTAGTACATCTGTTTCTATAGTTTTATTAAATGAACAGACAGAGATTTACTCATTGCACAAACAGTCCCAAAAGTATGACTGAAAAGCTGCACCAGCGGGGGCGCAACAGAGGTCCCTGCTGCCCCGGCGGTGTAGGGAGGGCCCCAGGTTCCTTCTTTCGGAAGGGGACCCTATCAGCCCTTAAGCTATGTCATTGCATGCCAACAGAATGCGGGCAATGGCATGGAACATGAAACAGTATTAGCGCCACTCTGCTTTCCTGAGCAGAAGCTGTTAAGTAAATGTAGGTGGCAGGCAGAGGCTGAGCCAAGGTTCGTGGAATGGGCATAGTGTCGGCCCCTGCAGCACCAGTGGAGAAGGGGCCCAGCAACCCTTTATGTATGTGCTCAACCCTTTGAGCTCAAGACTAACAAAAATCTGTCCATATGGGAGACTCCAAGGCCCACATCACATTCTGCAAGGGAGCCCATCATTTTGTGGTACGCCACTGTGCACCAGGTGAAGGTTTCCAGGTGCACTTCCAGGAAAGTCAAGTTAAACATTGCTCCCATTTCCCCAAAGTATAAGTATACATAGTGTACAATTAAATTCTAAGGAAATTTAGCCCGATGTGCAAATGTGAGAAATTGTGCTGTTGGTTGCGGTTGAAACCCCACTCACACAACAACTACAATCCTTGTCAGGGTGAACCACAAAAAGTGGTTCATGGCTGGGCTGGGCCTACTCTCTGAGGCCCTTGCCATTTTGTCCCAACGCCTCCAATTTGACTTGAAGTTGTCCATTTGGAAATCATCAAGCAAATGAGAGGTACTGTTTTCTGACCACAATTCATAATTTTAAATAGTTGCCTCCTCCTTGCCCCAGGTTCTCAGTTTATGTAGGCTTGCTGCTGCCTTTTTAGTCTCCTAGTGAATAGGTCATCTGCCAGAATCATGGGGGGGAAAAAAGTGGGCAATTGCGGCACAATTACATCTCCACTAGCAAAGTCTCCTTCAAAGCCTGCCTCAATTGACTGGATGCTCGAACAAGCCGTCAGTGCCATCAGCAGTGAAATTTCACAAACTGAATGGAGGCTTTCTATAAATTCGGATGACATTAACGGGGGGCTACCGGGTTTGTCTCCTCGCCTGTCTCCAGACGTGCCCATAGTCTCACCCCAAAACAATACTGATCCTCCTTCTATTCAAGGAACTACAACAAACTGTGTGATTACTCCTCCCACAGTCACTCCCTCCATCCCTCCCAACACTGCAAATAATAAGTCTTTGTTCACCATATTGCCAAAAAGATCTAAACTCGGCAAGGCACGCAAACAGGCGGCTAGTCCTCTTTTATCCTCTCCTGAGGATCTACAAATGTCTGAATTTGAGCCCTTGACTGTCCTAACACTAAGCCCAGGAGCCCCAGTTTCAGCCTTACTTTCAAAGGAAGATAAGTCTTACATCACTAATTCTATCAGCGATCTTCTGGCTAGCCATCTAAAGACTTTCTCAGATAAACTGTGTTCAATGATTAGCACTGTACTTTCTCCCTTGGTCTCACGACTGGATATTATTGAGTCAAATTTAGTTGCACTCAGTACCGGCCTTTCAGGCTCCTCTAAAGGAACTACAACTAGTACCTCTACCAGGTATCACTCTGTCAAAAAGAGACTTGATGAATCTTCAGGAAAGCATATTCTACCAACACAGGCCTTGTTTACTCCTAGCAACCCATTAGTCCACGCAGACCATTTGCGTAATAATAGTTTCTTGACTGGTCAGAAAGTAGTCCAAATACCTACTTCCAATTTAATTAACACCACGAGGGACATAGAGGATAGAGTGATTTCAGCACATCTCCAGTCGCAGACACAATTACCAGTTATTAATCTCCCCCCTAGCTGCATGTCCGTACGTGGCTGTTTTGATAGGGGTACCCTCACTTAATCTAGACCGGCACGAAACCTATGAGCAACTCTTCAATAAAACCTTAGAGTGGTTGGCACAATATAGAGGCATGCCATTTTGGCATGCTAAAGATATCCTGCACATAAGGAGATGTGCCTGTATTGGGCCTAATCGTCCAGAATCCCTAGGAAATTGTATTGTGATCAATTTTAATTTTATAAATTTGGCACACCACCTGTTATTTAATGCTAGACCCAGTCATTGGGCCAGTACCTCAATCTCCTTGGTACCGTTAGGCTTTTTTCATAGACCCCCCTCCTACCTTAGGCAGTGTCCATGTAATTCTTCCTCAAACTGTAGGGCACATGTTACAAGCTCAACCATCTGCCATGGGGTCGTTAATACGCACTCAGATAATTTTAAACAGACAGACACAGTTAATCTACCACCCTCCATTGCTTTGTCTGTAGCCCAGGCCCACAAAGCAAACACAAGGAGATGATGGACGGAGCACTGAAACTTTTCAGACACTCACCCCCAGTCACAGATCTGGGTTGAATCCATCATCGTTCTTTAGCTCACTTCACCACCCCAGTTCAGACACAGCTATATGCAAATCAGTCTTGACCCTGTGCCTCATGGGAACAGTCCAGCCCGAACTGCCAAGCCATGTCTTCCCTCGACCGGAAACAAGCATCCTGGGACCGGTTTCGGGCAAACAGCCCTCATCAGCCAGGCTAGCTTGAATCCAGAGGCAAAGTGAGCAAGGGACCCACGTCTGGGCATACCCTGCCAACTTAGGGCGAACAAAGCAAACACAAGGAGATGATGGACGGAGCGCTGAAATGTTTCAGACACTCACCCCCAGTCACAGATCTGGGTTGAATCCATCATCGTTCTTTAGCTCACTTCACCACCCTTGTTCAGACACAGCTATATGCAAATCAGTCTTGACCCTGTGCCCCATGGGAACAGTCCAGCCCGAACTGCCAAGCCGTATCTTCCCTGGACCGAAAACAAGCATTCTGGGACCGGTTTCGGGCAAACAGCCCTCATCAGCCAGGCTAGCTTGAATCCAAAGGCAAAGTGAGCAAGGGACCCACGTCTGGGCATACCCTGCCAACTTAGGGCGAACAAAGCAAACACAAGGAGATGATGGACTGAGCGCTGAAACTTTTCAGACACTCACCCCCAGTCACAGATCTGGGTTGAATCCATCATCGTTCTTTAGCTCACTTTGCCACCCCAGTTCAGACAAAGCTATATGCAAATCAGTCTTGACCCTGTGCCTCATGGGAACAGTCCAGCCCAAACTGCCAAGCCATGTCTTCCCTGGACCGGAAACAAGCATCCTGGAACCGGTTTCGGGCTAACAGCCCTCATCAGCCAGGCTAGCTTGAATCCAGTGGCAAAGTGAGCAAGGGACCCACGTCTGGGCATACCCTGCCAAGTTAGGGCGAACAAAGCAAACACAAGGAGATGATGGACGGAGCACTGAAACTTTTCAGACACTCACCCCCAGTCACAGATCTGGGTTGAATCCATCATCGTTCTTTAGCTCACTTCGCCACCCCAGTTCAGACACAGCTATATGCAAATCCGTCTTGACCCTGTGCCTCATGGGAACAGTCCAGCCTGAACTGCCAAGCCATGTTTTCCCTGGACCGGAAACAAGCATCCTGGGAAACCCCGAAACCGGTCCTAGGATGCTTGTTTCCAGTCCAGGGAGGACCTGGCCTGGCAGTTCGGGCTGGACTGTTCCCATTGGGCACAGTGTCAAGACTGATTTGCATATGGCTGGGTTCAAACTGGAATGGCATGGTGAGCAAAAAAACGATGGATTTAGGCCCAGATCTCTGTACTGGGGTGAATGTATGACATTGTTCTGCATTCTGTCCATCAATTGTTGTTTTTTCATTTGTCGCCCAGGCCCCACAGTTTGTGTCTTCTGTTTCATGCTCCATACCCACATGTAACAGATTTGATGCACTTTCCGATCTGTATTGACTTACTGGTCCTAAAGCACCCTCTACACCTGTTATTGCCTGCACTACATCTATGACCGTCAATCCTTTAGTAACATCTACTGTTACCTCCTTGTTAAGGTCAATGGCTGATACATCCCATACTTTGCCTATGCAATACAGATCTTTATCTGTTCTTAGTTGGAACATGGCACGCCTTAAAAGGAAGATTAATAATGAAGACTTGATGGCATTTGTTTCTAAGTTTGATTTAGTTCTTCTGCAGGATACCTGGCTCACTGTTGCACCGCATTTTGAGGGCTATGCTTGTTATTCAAGTTCTGCTATTCCCTTTACTCGTGGCCGAGCGGCCTGTGGATTAACTACCTGGGTCAGCCTAAGCCTCCAGTTAAAGGTATCACAAGTTGAATCTAGTTCTTCTTCTTTTTTAGCGTTAGTAATTCCCGTACCGGAGACTAATATGGTTTTTTACCTCATAAGTTTTTACAATACTGATTTTATCAATGCTAGATGCATACATTACAATAGCTTGTTTATTTATACATCTCAATTACAAACTAAGGCTGATAATCCTGTCTTTCAAGCTCACTTTTTCCTCTGCGGTGACTTTAACGCAAATATTAGCGGGGACCTCAGGACACAAGACACTTATATGAATGGGCATTGTATTATGCAAGATACAAGGGGGGGCAGAGCTTCTTAAGTATCTCACTTCCCATGGCCTGGCTGATTTACTTGACTTCCTAGGTGGAGCAAGTAATATGTTGACGTCAATTAGAGGGGGAATGAGAGCTTCTCTTATAGATTATATGTTTGTCAGCCCTGACTTTTTACCTTGGTTCTCTAAAGGAGAGATCCTACTTACAGATTGGGGCGATCAAAATGCCCTGAGCGCTTCTATGCTCTTACCGGTCAAGGGTCTAGCCTGTAATTTATGTTCCATTACATATCACTTCTCGGATGGCTTAAGATCAGTCTGGCGCTTGAAAAACCCTAAAGATTCACTAGCCGTCTTACTTAAGTTACATCTAAATAGATTCTTCTACTGTCTAGCAGAGAATGAACAGGACTCAATTGCTTTACATTATAATAGTGTAACATGAATATATGACGTTACAATGTATACCATTACAACGCATACTTTTACATTGCAGTTTTTACAATGCAACTACCATTACATCGCATGTTTTTACAAAGCATGCCCTTACAACGCATGCTATTAAGATACACTAAAACTACCATTACAACGCATTCCATTACAATGCATACTAATACTACGCATACCATTACAACGCATATCGGTGTTAACCTCTGGGAAAGTGTTGGATGGTGGGGGTAAATTTACTATTCCAACTCCGGCAGGTGCTTGCCTCAGGGAAAGTGCTGGATGGTGGGGGGACAAAATTACTATTCCTACTCCGACCGGTGTATACCTCAGGGAAAGTGTTGGATGGTGGTGGGGGCAAATTTACCATAAATAAAAATGAATACCAGAGTATTAATACATTCACAAACATTTATAAGCTTACATTAAAAATAAAAAAAAACTCACTTCCCTCCATTACTTACCTAAAATGCGTTGTAATGGCATGCGTTGTAATGGCATATGCTTTGTAATGGCATGCGATGTAATGGCACATGCGTTGTAATAGTTGTGTTGTAAAGGCATTACGATGTAATGCCTGCGTTGTAATGGATGTTTCCCATCTAACATACACAATCAGTGAGTCCATGCTCAAGCCAATCCGTACCTCGAACATGGACCCAAGATGGTTCGACGGGGCTTGTTCCCAGGCAAATAGAAAGCTGAGGATAGCTCTAAATGCACGCCCAAGGAATAGGAACGAAAATTCCCTGGCATGTTCTGAGTACAAAATCGCACTCACAAACAGGAAGAAGGAAATATATCAACAAGATTGGGAGCTTTTGGAACACGCTTCCCGGGGTAAAGACACTAAGGGGCACATGCATCAAGGTAGGCTTTTGCGATTCCTTAATTGCGATTATTAAGGAATCGCAATTAAGGAATCGCAAAAGCCTATGCATGTAGGAATCGCTATAATAATAGCGATTCCTTCACATTCCTTATTTGCGACTCGCAAATTGCGAGTCGCAAATAAGGAATGGCTTCCCATTCATTCCTATGGGCCTACAGGCCCATAGGAATGAATGGGAATTACGAGCGCTATTTGCGAATACCAATAGGTACTCGCAAATTGCGCATGCAATTTCAAGGGTGCAGGGGTGTCAAAAGGACACCCTGTTACACCCCTGAAATTGTGATGTGCACCCATGTTGTGCACACACATGCCCCATGGGCATGTGTGTGTGTAATCTAAAACTTTAAAAAATGCATTTTAGTGCATTTTTCAAAGTTTTTGCAAATTACAGACAAGTTTGATTTGTCTGTAATTTGCGGTCCCAAATAGCGAAATCGCTATTTGAAAGTGCTTCTAGCATTGCATTTAAGGAATCGCAAATTGCGATTCCTTAAATGCAATCGTAATTAGGAATTCGCAAATAATTGCGAATTCTTAAATTGCGCATAGGAAACACTTTCATGCATCTCCAAAGGCCAATTTGCGGTCGCAAACGGCCGATTTTTGCGAATCGCACCGTTTGCGATCGCAAAAACCTTTGATGCATGTGCCCCTAAATCCTTTTGGTACTTAGTAAAGCTAATTAAAACTAGGAATTCCCCCATTAACCCCCTTCTGCAAAATAACATCTCGGGTGAGGACTGAGTCACTCACTTCGCTTCTATTTACCATATTGAGTATGCGCCAATTATGTCAGCTATCCTCCATAACAGATTGCAGAACTCCCCTCCACTCTCATTAACACTGCAGGAAGTGGAGTCAGCTATCCGTTACAGTAAAGGTGGGAAAGCTCCAGGGCCAGATGGGGTACCTATGGACCTATGAAAACCATGCCCGAATACATTTAAAACCTGCCGACTCCCTCATGGACCACTGCAATGATTGTGTGCATATTCAAAAAGGGGGATCGTGTGTCGCCTAAGTGATATCGACCTATTTCATCTTTGGAAGAGTCATCTATGACCGTTTGGTTGAATGGGCAGCTGATAAGGATATACTCTCCCCATTTCAATTTGGTTTCCAGCCAAAACTAGGAACCAATGAATCATGTTTGAATCTGGCTCTGATCATTTCCAAATGTGCTAAGGGCAAGCACTCCCCCTATTTACTTAGCTTCCATGGACTTATCCACTGATTTTGATTCAGTAAACAGAACCAAACTTTGGTTAATGTTGCTGGATCAAGGCATGGCCCCTCCTCTGGTGAATGTGTTGTACTTCCTACACTCAAACCTTTCAGCTCGGGTCCATTTAAATTCTTATGGGGAGCTTTCCTCCCCTTTCCCATTGAAGAGTGGTGTGAGGCATGGGTGTATATTGTCACCTTTATTATTTATTTTATACATTAATAGCTTAACAGCCCACTTATCCGCATCCCATCCAGACATAACCAGAATCGCAGGTTCTCCAATTCCTGCTTTACTGTATGCTGATGATGCGGTATTGCTAGCCCTCAACAAATGCATTGAGGCATCAGGTGGACCGTTTGCTTCTTTTATGCTCAATTTGAACTTAAAAACGAATTATACTAAGTCACACATTATGTCTTATGGCCTGGGCAAATTAAGGTTAAATAAAATTAATATTAATGGGCATGCTCTGATGACTGTTGATAACTTTTGTTACTTAGGGCTAACTTTCAGTTCAACGGGATCGTAGAACCCCCACCTTGCTCAGGCCAGTGTTAAATTAAATTAAATTGCCTGCACAGTCTGTAACCTTATTAGACCAGATATTAGGGGGACTGTGTTCCCACCACTGAAAGTTTATAACTCACAATGCATTAGTGTAGCCACCTACTGTGCAGGAGTTTGGGGTTTTAGTAAATGCTGTTCTTTACAGGCTGAAGGAAATAGCTTTTTGCAACGTTTCCTGAGACTACCACCATCTACCTCAGGTCTTATTACCCACTACGAGCTAAATCAGGGATTCTTAGAAGAAAAGAATCAGCTGGCGCCAGTTTTATTATGGGTTAGTATCTTGTCGAACCCAGCTGCTAAGCTATGTAAGGACATTATATCTGATTGCCTAATGCTAGACAAGGCTTATTTCATACCTTGGTTGAGTTACATACAAGTTACTTTTGGATCTCTTGGCATATCCTGTTGGTTTACCGAACCCAGCCGTATTCCAAACAATGCCAAGATGGAGGTGAAAACACTATTTAAGGACTACTGTGCAAATACTAGGCTGGAAAAAGAGCTATCCAAACCTTTGGTGTCGCTTTATTCTAGTCTTTTACATATTGATGAATTCCCATTATATTTATCTCTGGATTTGTCAAGATGGGACCGGTCAATTCTCTTTCGCTTCCCAGCAGGGTCAATCCATTGGTCCCTATTTTTCAAAAAAAAATTTGACCCAGAGGGAACAAAGTTTCCACCTGCTCCTGTGACAATCAATCCACACAATCATTACTGCACTTTATGCTCTTTTGCAAATTGCACACCCCAGCATGAAAGCACTTTTTGTTTCCCTTGTTACGGAAGCTAGGTTTCCGATGTTGTAGACCAACTCTCCTTCATCTACAATCCCTAAGTTCACCCGAAACTGTTTTTAGCATCTGCGCCTTTTTGAAAGCAGGTATTAGGGCTAGACGAACCATGTTGGGTTAACTCGTTAGAATTTTATGTGCAACGTGGTTTAGCATACAGAGTTTGGTGAAATGATTTGGTTCAATTTTAGGGGATAGTAGGAGTGCATAGTGGACCCTATTTGTTCTCTCTCCATTCCCTTTTTTTGTTTTTTAAACCTCAGCCACTCCCTATACAAGTGTAATGGAGCACAGAAATCTGACAACCACTCGCACCTTTTTGCTCATCCTAAACATGGTTGTTTGATGTATTGAGGACCTTTTAAAGTTGTTTATGCACTTATATCCTTTTCAATTGTTTTTAATGTAATATTATTTTTAAATCTTCGTGTGTGATTTTGGCTATGTGCAATATTCATATGTACTTTTATGGTCTATTTTTTATTCAGACCAAATAAAGTTATATTGAATTGAATAGAATTAACAGCGATTTGTGCTGTGTTGCCTTACTCATAATGTATGAGTCCACTCAAAGCCACACAAGGTGACTTTGCATGGGTTCACAAATCAAAATGAGATCCCTGAGTCATGCATGTACCACTTTATCCAGTGCAAAAGTGATGCAGGACTCCCATAAATAAGCCCTTCAATTTAAAAAACTAAGACACCAAATAGGAATTAGCTACCAGCCCCCCAATCAAAATGTGTCACTTGTTAAATGTAATAGGGTAAACCAACGATATCCTAGGACATATAAAACTTAAAAGTACATGTCCAAATTTTTAAATACCATGGACCCTAGCCTAAGGGCTGTTTAGGGCTTACCTTAGGGTGACTTATATGTATGAAAAAGGAAATATTTGGCCTGGCAAAAAGTGCTGCAGGCTCACAAGTAGAATTTAATTTATAGGCCCTGAGAACACGTAGTACCATTTTACTAGGGTGATAAAAGTTAATTAAATGTGTTAATTGCATGTAAGCCAATTTTACCATGCTTAAAGGAGAGAGCACAAGTCCTTTATCACTGGTTAAAAGTGGTAAAGTGCAGTCCTAAGATCCAGCAAAAACGGGTTGAAACAACAGGAATGTTAAGGCAAAATGTTTGGGGATGATCCTGCAGAGATGGCCAAGTCCAACAACAATGCAGTTTTTTCTTTTCATTTTTCCCACTGGAGAGACCACTTCAACTTCTCCCCCTACCTTTTCTGTTTTGAGGTGGTCAGTGGGCCTCTCCACCAAAGAAGGAGAAGTTCCATGGTCCTTTGCTGGAAAAAAAACTCTAACAATTTCCAGGGTGCATAAGAGCTGAATCAAGGCAAACCGTGAATTGATCCACCAACCCCCTACCTTTTGCATGCGTTTATTACTGCATATTTCTCTGCACTTGTGGCAGAGAAATCCAACATAATAAAACCATTTAAGCCTGCCAGAAATCTTTTTGAATTCCTGACTAGCCTCATTGTTGCCATTTTTATATTTAAACTTATGTGATGGTCAAATATTGCTTTGATAATCAAGCCAATAGAGTTTATAGTTGTCCACAGACTTGCAATGCCTAGAGCCAAACACTGAGTGATGGCTTACAATAATTTTTGTTCTGTACTAACCATGTATTAATTGATTGATAATGCAAAATCAAATCACTAGTGAGTATCAAGTAAATCTATACATTTTTTGAATGTATCCTTGAATGTGAATTTAGAGTCAAGGGGGAATAGTGACACACTTAATTATGGAATACCCATAGTGCCATGTGATTCTAATGGACTTTTTAGAAAAAGGGGCCCATTCACAAGGATAATGTTACATGTGATTAAATCTACACATGTAGGTTTACTCTTATACATTTAAGTAATTTTACTACTTTGGGCTAGCCACCATTTATTAGTGTAATGTTGCTCAGAAGTGCAGATTTACAAGTCTCTATATCCTGAAACAAAACAGGGTGTGGAGCCAAATTTACAAGTGTAAGTCACTACAGCCAAACAGCAGCAGTAGTAAGTCCAAAACCACATGTGGCCACAGGGATACCGCCATGAGCCTATTAGCCTGCTCAGCCCGCAAAGTCCTGTGCTGTACACTACAGTCCGGCCAGCCTGATAATTCCCGATTCTGGCAACCTCCTGTTCACCCCCGGTCTACCCCATGTCACGAGAGGAGGTCAGGAGGTGGAGAATTGCCCCTCAAGACCCTGGGAATTGGCCGATATGGAACCTTGATCGGAGAGCAGCAAGAGCAGTGATTGAGGTGAGAAGGATTGAGGAATGAGATGTGAGGTGGCAGTGAGTGGCAGTGTGTGTGGAATAAGCGGGGCAGCACAGGAGCGGCACCAGCCGGGCCTATTCAATCATTTGGACCATCAATTCACAGCTGGAATTTACCTGGGTCTGAAAAAATCAAAACTTATCCGGCACTTTCTCAGCAAGGGATGGGCACGGTTGCCCCCAAGTGTCCATCCAGCTTAGCCCTCGCTTAGCCCCCGATGCTCCCAGTTTGTCGTTGTTTGATCAGAGTTTGCCATGGGTGGGCGAGCGGGGGCAGAGAGTTGCGTGTAGACTTAGGTGCTGCTACTATAGCAGGTAGAGTCTGGTTGTCACGGAAGTGGCCTGGCTAGGTTCAGGTGTGGCTTATGGCTCCACTGAGTTCCCTCCCTCTTGGAATGCCCCCTTCCCCCCTGTAGCCAGCTCAGCAGTGGAGGTGGTTTGTGGTATATCCACCCTTGCCTCAAGCAGCCCCACAGTTCCGGATACATAAACAGACATAAACGGTGGGCAATGAGGTTCGGCAGGACAGAGGTGGGTGCTATGAATCGCTCTTAAATGTAGAAACACAAAGGCTGTATGCCCCATGGACTCAGCACCATCTCTTAACCCGAGCTCAGCCATCAGACTTCGAACTTTGTATCCTACCCCGGCTCAGCCACCCTAGAGAAGAAGTTTGGTCAACGCACAACCACCTTGATTGATTTATTTACTAGGATTCCACAGAACATTGGTTTTAACCACTCTCTGCAAGAGGGGAAGTCACTCACATGTGGCAGCATGGTGCCAGTTGCGATGGTGGGATCAACAAGGGCTGTTGTCCATGCAGCTCCCCTGTCCCCAAGTGATAGTGGTGTTAATGCTGACCAATGCCTGAAGGTCTGCACTTTAAGTCACCTATCTAACCCAAGTATTATGCAGTAGCCGTTTTCTGCCCCACCAACTGTCTAGTCCACCATTGCCCATGCCATAGGCATGCCATCTCAGGCTACCCTATAGGCTAACAGTCCCTGTCCTGCCTTAATTACTTCAGCTCAATTCATCTTTGGCTCAGCCCCGTCCCCTTATAATGTGGTCTGTGAGTGTGACACAATTTCTTCACAAGCAAGTCCGGTACAGGCAGCCTTATACATTGGCATACCTGCACATATAACAGAGCAACACGTCAGTGTAAATCCAGGAACTTATCTAAAAATGCCTGTTTAGCCCTCCAGCCGTGCAGCGGGCTGGGCAACAGTGGCAAGCATAGTCCTGCTTTCTCTGTGGAAAACCTGTCAACCTGACAAAAATGGCTACACCCAGCCCAAGGCTGCTTGCACAGAACCGAATGACTAATCATTATTGGAGCTGTCTCTCTCCATTCCAGTGGAGCCCTGTAATCATGGCCCAGCTAGTATTGCCAGTCCCAGATCCCCCTTGGCAGTACCAGCATCATCTGGTCACAGCTCCTGCAGACTCTTCAGTCCATGGTTTCGTCCGCAGTTACCATTCAGACAAGCTGGATCTTCAAGTCAACCTTCTGAACTCTCTTGCTGTTTTCACTGCTGGGATTGATAACAATCTTGATCACTTAAACAAACTTATAATCAGAGCCCAATCCAGCTCCAACCTGACACAAGCAGTATGTTGCTGCTCACCAATCAATGACAATTAGTCATTGCTCCCAGCCTTTCTCAAGACTGTCTTATCTGAGATAAAAAGCATCAGAGAAGGAACCGGGCAAACCTGATCTCGGCCGTCATACCCAGTCCTCAGGTTCCTAATGCCCAACTGTGAGCAGCCCTACCTCTGGCTATGGAACAGAGTGTGCCGCCATCTGTAGGGCAGAGCAGATGGACCATGACACAGCTGATGTATCTTCAGGAGAAACCCCTGTGCACCCTCAGGAAGCAGTCTCTGGAGAGAGTATTCTGGGGTCGCCATCAGTCCACCATTCCGAAACCTCCCACCGGTTCAACATGACTGCTGCAGAGCAAATGCCTGCAACGTCTTCTCAGGCTTAACCTTCTACAGCCAGCGCAGTCTCAATACTATATACGTCTCCCTGAAGCAAAAGAGAGAGGATGCGCCATTGGAAGCAACAGAACAAAAACAGCAGGAATTCTTCTATAGTGCATCACCAACCGTTGTACCCACTGTTCTCGAAAAAGAGCACTGGGAGCATGTCTACAGAGGCCCCATGTTTGGCTCACACAGCTGCCCCTCTCCCTCCCAACTCAAATGTTCTTTTAAACCCCTGCAGTAGGGATACAATTCAAACAGAAAGAACTTGACGCCAAACTGGCTTGAGTGCTCAAGATGTCATAAGGGAGTCTCAGTGGGGAACAAGGGAGGAACTGGTTCCTCTGGAACCAAGAGCGTCACACCCCCTGAGCTGTCCAGGTGGCTCTCTAGGGCCATATTACCAAGTCATATCTCTTCAAGCAATTCCCTGCCAGATTACAACACCTGCAGGAGAACAGGCAGGTTGGTCCTGTACAGACCCTCAGCCTATAAAGGACCCATTACTGGATCAACTAACATGCGGCCCACCGGTGGAAGAAGCAATAGGAGACGACAATGCTTCAAATTTCACTTAAGCTTTCCCAAGACTAACTGCAAGCCAAGCCATCATCAAGCAAGCCGCCTACCTTCAACTCAATGTGAAACTGTTATTTAGTCCATAATATCGCACACAGGGCCCTCATGACATCCTGAACAGGGGTAATATCCTAAGTTTTATGTTTTGTTATGTTAGAGATTTGTAAAGCCGTAGAAACTGAAATTCCCCTTGGTCTTAAATCAAAACTCAATACTATCAACCAATCTCTTTCAAATTTCAATCACGCCTCGTATCTCAACCTCCTCCATCAATTATAGTACACAGACATCCAAATGAGAAAATATATTGTATTTATTAAAAGAGTATATCACTAAAAGTTATCCTCTCATATTCAAATATATAATATATCAATCTAAAACAAAAACAGGAATTCTATTGCACAATCAATTGTCTCCAAGATATAAAAATCCAATAAAATTTCACAAAATTTATGAAGTATAAGTTCTACATACAATACATCATCACATTTACCATATCATATTAAAATACAAAATATAAAAACAATACACGAATAAAGGAAAGCACAGAAAAGAAGAGAGATAAAACACAAACGACAATACACTTTGTCCTCAGCTTGTCGACTAATCCGTATATATGATCACAACAGGCATCTGATTAATACAGGATTTCCATCTAGCATGCCACTGAACTCTACAGATTTAGTGTGCTAGAGCCGTCAACGCGTTTCGGTGGTATTTCATCAATATGGACCACCTTTATCAAAACCACAAATATATCTCTCACTTAAATTCTTCTTCATTGATACCTACATATAAATACATAAATATCACTATTATATCACTATTATCACAGATACACATATATCTAGATTCCTAATCATTTGTTTCAATTTCATTCCTATCTGAAAAACAATAATTATACCCAGTTTTAAAATGGAACTAAAATATTTCCCATACTTCATCTAGTGGCATCATAATCTCAGTCTGGGGTAAACCCACCCTTTATAACTATCCCCATTCAATCACATGTCATACGCAAATTGCCACCATATGTGCCTGCATCAATGCCTAAATCAAAATCATTCTTTTATCATTGGTGACCAACCACTCACTTTCATTCAGTTCAAGGACATGTCTTATTGTCATGTTCCCATTTTATCCTCTATATCTTGATGGTGGAATTATTCTACCACAGAACTCACCAAATGGGCGCTTTATTCAGTACCCATCATGTGTCTCTTACACAATTTTTTTAGGGTCCCAGGCTGAAGTCCAGGCTATATCTGTCCCTTCACGCCGTTAATTGGTTTCTATACAGCAAGATGAATAATAAAGGAGCACAATAATGTATGAATACATGTACTTCCTTTTAATATGAAATGTTGTGATTAAATAAAAACCGGGATGACCCCGATCGGGCCTCCCGCCAACACAAAATCAAGGAACTTATTCTTAAAGAGACAAGAAAAGGCGGACTAGACAGCAAAATGCCCCACCTTATTGTACAGCGGTTTAGTTAAAATCCACCTTTTCGCCAGCCCCAATACGCGTAAACTAAACTTGTTCTAAGATTCTTTCAGCAGGGTCGGCCTCCACTCTGCCTCAATGGGCCTGTTCTCTGCAAAGCATTCATAACAAGAAATTAATATAAAAGAGTAAAGAAGTAACCGTTCCTATTTGTTAAATCTTTTTTTGAATTCTTTATAAGTCTAAACCACACAGACTAACCTAAGTTTGGACCTGCCCCAATCCCTCTTATCTCCGTCTTTATATTATATGCGGTGTACAGACGACTCTCTTTTATATCCCCGTTTAGCTCGCGAGCTATGCTCATCTGCATTTATTTCCAAACACCCTCTCGTCATATGATCACGAGTGTGGATATTCTGGGTACCAAGTGATCATCGACAGTGATCAGCAATTCCCATAAGTTTTGTTCCACCATGTTTGAATTATTCATATCCTATTACAGCACTTCCAAATGTTCACTATATTTTCAATGTATTATTGCCCCCTTCCCGACTATATGTATTTGTTAAAATCTAATACTATAGATAAAAAATCTAATATTATCTATGAAAAAATTGATAATTCAAAAAACCAATTCTCATAGATCATATCCATTCATAAATGTTTGACATCATTACACTCAAATAGAGGACATATGGGTGTGGATATGCATAGTTGTTCTCATGGGGATAAATGTTGATACCTATTGTCATCTCTTTTTTTATTTTTGATCATGTCATTCTCTTGGTGCATAATGCCTCATTGACTACTTCCATCCCCCCTTTAAACTTATATTGATAGTTATTTAGTGTCTGATCAAACCCTCTATCATTAATCAGTCTACAAATGGGCAAATGTTGTCGATTCCTCTCTGAAATTAAGACCTTGTCTCACAGTATTTAGCCTTGAGATATTCCATTGTTCCCTCAATTTCCAGTTTTCCTTAAGGCTACCTCCCCGTTTGTTTCCAGTAATCTTTTCAAGGATGAAACATTGGAAATCCAAATGTCCATGTTTGGTTTGTGTGTAAGCCTCTACCAATGGGGCATTTGGTTTTTCATTTTTTAATGCTGATTTTTGTTTGATGAGGTGCAGTCTCAGTTCTTGATCCATTTCTCCAACATAACCCAGATTTGTAAAGTGCCTGGTTACTCCAATTCGGAGTGCCCCCGCTCTGGATTTCAACTGAGATCCTGGTGAAGAAGCCAACCAGGTACTGACTAGTGACCTAAGGATTGTCTGAAGAATCAAGAGGCTTATTTACAAGCCCCTTGCGCCACTGGTGCGTCACTTTGAACGTGGGAAAAAGTGACATACCTACGGTGCAAAGTGCTTGTAAATAAGCCTCCAAGTTTTCACATTTTTCCTGAATAAGATATAAGAGGGTTCCAGTCTAAGATTCGAAGGGATAAAGTTCCAGAGTCTAGCAGCCAAGAATCTTAAGGAACTACCATCCAGGTGTACTCTACGGATTTTAGGGATCACTTGAAGGCCATTCTGGAGCTCAGATATTTGGAGTCAAGGGACATTGTTTCAATTGAGTTCCCTACCCCAAGGGGCGTACACATTATTGACCCTACATTGGTGACGTTTGTCTCTACAGCCCATACGCAAAAGATCATGTCAAACGAGAGAGTGTTCAACTCATGGGGCATCGAACTTAGTATTTTCAAAGAAACAGGATACCCTGTGGTTCATATTGAGCAGCAGACTGTGCCAGCTGTGCATCAGCAAGAAACATACTCCATCCTAAAAAACGCATTTGGCCACACCTTTTCAGCCCCACAGACCAGCAGACAGAGTCACGTAACATGTCTAGGGTGAGTGGAGCTGGCTGCCCTCAATATTAGTCCAAAGGCTCTCTGACTAAATAAAGGAAAGTACCCAGGCATGCCCTCTTGAGCCTTTGCTTCTCCCTCTATGCTCCTGGAATATTAAAGGCCTTGCTCAGAAAGAGCGGTTCACGGATCTTCTTGATTTGTGGGGTGAATTTGAAATCATTGCCCAAGAGGAAACTTAGTCCATCACAGAACAACCCATTACTGGCTTCCTATAGTTCAAGAGACCCGCCTCCAAAGAGCATAAGAATGGCGGGCCTAAAGGAGGCCTTTCACTGCACATCTCTAAGGAACTCAGGGTCTTAGCTGAATCTATAGAGATGCAAGAGAACTGGTTGCAAGCAGTTAAACTGCTAAGTTGGAGATACAACCGCTTGCTCCTGCTACTTAATACCTACATTAACTCCTGTTAGAGGGAAAAAAGATAAAAACGGATCCATCTTATACCAGTTATATGTGGACTGGGTAGGGATCACCCTTTAACGGACTGTATCATACCAGGTGATTTTATTATGAACCTTTTCCAAGATAACCATGCGGAAGCCCCAGAGCTGGCTTCTGAAAATGCATGGAATATTACATGAAAAAGAAGCCCTAAAGGAAATGCACTAAACCTGTTGGGAGAACTCATGGCTAGCCCGCTCAATACCTTGGACCTTAAAGTCTTAAAATGAAGGTTTCCGCAGGATGCTCCACTCAGCTGGACAAGATCAGGCAAAAAATACACAGTCCTACTTTTATACACCATTTGTAATTTGGAAATGTTCTATTAAGTGGAAAGTTACTGCATTGTTCCACACACCGAGAGCGATCACTGCCCCCAAATTATAAGAGTACAAATCAACCAAGCACAACACACAATGGCCAGTTTCACCAGTAAGGGAACTTTTACTGATAACCTTAGACAACTAAAGTGGAGGGATAACTCGCAAGGCAAAGTTTTGGCTGAATGCCTAAAAATTACAAGCATAGTTGCCACTGAAAATACATCTCCAATCACTGAGTGGGAAAATTTAACTACTCTTCTGCTTGCAAACTTTCCAAATACAAGGACAGCTAACACACAGCCACATCTGTTCAAAACTGTTCCTCCCTAATTCCATGATCGTAAGCTCGAATAAAATTCTGAAACCCGCTCTGAGAGCAGTTTGCAAAGGTCCAGGCAATAAAGAGCTAGTGACTGAGCGCAAGCTGGTGCAGCAAAGCTTCAAAACAGCAGTCAGACTAGACACAACACTCAGTTCTGGACAGGACTCATGCACAAGAGTAAAAAGAACAACTTGAAGAACTTTTGCGTCTTGATAAACCAGCAAGTGAATGGTCCAGGCAGAGCTGGCAGTGCCAATATCTCTGAATTGGACTTGTCAAGCAATTTGGCAACACATTTCATGTCCATTGACCCTGTAGAAATCTTAGACTATCATGCCATCCAGCAAGGGAACAAGATCTACCCAATACACATCACGGAGGCTGTCAGTCCTGTTAGTCACCAAGGCCCTGGTTGATTCATTCCCTCTACTAAAGACCTGCCTTCCCCGACGTGCCAGTTGAATCAAATCTTGGTGAAGGCCAGATCAGAATGGGCTCCTTGGCCAAATGGTCTTCCCCAGACCCATTTTAAGCAGGACATCCCATTCTGGGCTGGCAATCTCATGCCACTATTTGATTACTGTCTAAGGAAAACTCTAATAATGGACTCTTGGTGTGGCGCCATTATTCAACCAATTTTCAAGCGTTGCTCTAAATCTGACTGTCGCAATTACAGGCTATAAGTGCTTCTGGACCATGAAACAAAGTTCTTTGCTAGCCTACTCCCGAAGGACTTCAGTCAACGGGCCTAGTCAATGGGCTTTATTCCAATGAACCAAACAGGGTTTGTTCAGAAGTCTAACACCTCTACAAATCAGTTAGCAATCTCTATAATACTAGAAAGCACAGTAACATTTAGGACCTCGCTGTACTGCTGCTTTGTGGACTTCAGTGTAGCGTTTGTCTGTGTCCCAAGCGGGGGGGGGGGCTGTGATTAAAGTTAAGGCACTGGGCCATCCTGCTAATACTCCTCAAGGGTGTCATACAATTGCACAATGGCACATGGGTTTGTGTCAGGCTGGGTGACGGAACATGTGTCTCCAGGAAAATTGCTACCTCACGGAGGGCAAAGCAGGGGTGTGTGCTGGCCCCTCTGCTCTTTAACTTGAACATTTCTGAATTGCCCAGTGCTTTTGACAACATTAACAGTTATTCCCCCAAGATCGGTGGCAAACACATCTGTAATTTGTTGTGCTCAGATGACTTAGTGTTGTATAGGTATGCAAGAGTTGGATTGCAGTGCTTGTTAAATCAATTGTACCCTTATTCCAATGCCACCTGCCTGGAAGCCAACTTGCAGAAAACCAAGATTCTAATTCTGTGCAGGAAAATCAACAAGGCGGGCTGCTGGTTCCGTAGCGGAAATAAGGGCTTGAAGGAGAAGATTTACAAATACTTGGGTATTACAATTGATGCAATTTGCTCCTTTGTGCACATATGGAGTCTGTGGAAACCAAGGACTTGGCCCTCCTGTCAACTTTTTAAAAATTGTCAAGCTCATATTGGGGGAAAAGCCTTGAATCACTTCTGAAGGTTATGAGTGCAAAATCCAGTCCATCTCTTGTTTATGGCAGTGAAATTCTGTTGGAGAGAGACGGCAGGTGTTAGAACAGGGGGTCTCTAGATGGCAATGGTATACACCTTTGTCCAAATAGGGACCCTTGCTTCTAAGTCAGGGAAAGGGGATTACACTACTGGATAACCCCTGCTCACCCCCTTGGTAGCTTGGCACGAGCGGACAGGCTTATCTCAGAGGCAGTGTGTTAAGCATTTGTGGACACATACAGTAATACAGTGAAAACACTACAGATGGACACCACACAGGTTTTTATAAAAATAAGTATTCTTTATGTAGACTTAACACAAGACCATAAATGACAAAAATCCACATTACTGTACTCAATATAGACTTAAAGATGGTAGAAGTAACTTAGTTCAAGATGATGATAAATGCGACACGTTTCTCACAAAAGTACCTTGGATGCGTAATGCAAACCAAACAAAGGGTCCGCAGGGAGGGCGATGCGGCGAGCAGGCGCCTCGATGCGGTGCAACGATCCGGTGTGATGCGATGAGAGTGCACCCTTGATGCGTTGCGACGATGTGAAGATGATGCGTGCACGCCCGACGGCCGTGCAGCGAACTCTGTGCCTTTGGAGCCGCGACAGGCCCTGCGACACGCCTCTCCGGTGATGCGACGGCAGGCAGCTGCGATGGCGACACGCTTCTCCGGTGATGCGACGGCGACCCTTGCAGTGGCGACGCGCTTCCCTGGTGATGCGACGGAAGGCAGTTGCAACGAAGACACGCTTCTCCGGTGATGCGACGGCAGGCAGCTACGACAAAGACACGCTTCTCTGGAGATGCGGCGGCAGCCTCTGTGGCGGCGACACGCTTCTCCGTACAAGCAACGGCAACAGCTGCGACAGCGACACGCTTCTTCTCGTTGAGTCGCGCTTCCAGCTCCCAGCGACACGCAGGCTTCTGCAGACAGAATCCCCAGCAAGGGAATTCAGGAGGGAGCTGGTGGTGAAGTCTTTTAGCCCTGAGACTTCAGCAGGAGGCAAGCTTTAGTTCAAGCCCTTGGAGAAATATTCTGCAAAATGATGAAAGTTCTTTGAAAGTTCCTTCTCCTTTCCTTGGCAATGAAGACCACTGCAGGCCAACTGAGCAAACAGCACACTGGCAGAGGGGCAGTCCAAACTCCTGCAGCTTCCTTGGTTCTTCTCCTTGGCAAAGGTTCGTCTTGTTGTTCCAGAAGTGATCTAAAGTTCTGGGGTATGGGTCCCCCTATTTATACCCATAAATCCTTTGTCCTCTGAAGGCAGAGGGTCCTGTACCTAGTCCAAACCAGTTCTGGGTGCATTCTGCCAGTGCACACCTTCTTCCTTTGTCAGTGTGGGCCAGGGACGTCAGACGCACCACAGGAGGTGGAGCCAGCATTGTGGAAGGCAGGCACAGGTGCTACTCCTCCCACCACTCTACATGCAGGTAGGTCTATTCAGCGTAGTGCTGACTCACCCTGTCTCCTGGAGTCCCCCAGCCCCTGTCACGCACAAAACCAGACATACAATACACAAGCTAGCAGAGGCAGGCTGGATTGTTAGGCAAGAAAATACCTACTTTCTAAAAGTGGTATTTTCAAACACAGAATGTTAAAACCAACTTCACTAAAAGATGTATTTTATCATTCTGAGTTCAGGCATACTAAATTCGAATTTCTACCATGTTCCCTGGGTCAGTTAGGATTATAAGATGTTATAATCAAGCTGCCCATTCTGGCCTATGGGGATCGGTAGCCTTGCAATAGTGAAAAACGAAATTGGCTGTAATTCACAATCAGGACATGCTACACACATCAGGGCATGTCCTACCTTTTACATACAATGCACCCTGCCCTTGGTCCTACCTTAGGGGTGACTGATATGTTGAAAAGGGAAGGTTTAGGGACTGGCAAGTGGGTGCACTTGCCAAGTCGACATGGCAGTCCCAGACTGCACACAGGCTCTGCAATGGCAGGCCTGAGCTACACTTTACAAGCTGCTTCTGTGGGTGGCACAACCAATGCTGCAAGCCCACCAGCAGCATTTGATTTACAGGCCCTGGGCACCCATGGTGCACTATACTAGGGTCTGACAGGTAAATCAAATAATCCAATCATGGAGTCACTAATCCATGATACAATTTATAACAGAGAGCATATGCACTTTAGCACTGATCAGCAGTGGTAAAGTACCCAGAGTCATAAAACCAACAAAAACAGGTCAGAGAAAATACAGGAGGAAGGCAAAATGTTCAGGGATGACCCTGCAAAAAGGGCCAAATCCAACACAACCCCCTTCCAGCCAAAACGCAGGGTAGACCAATCACTACCTTGATGGGATTCTCTGCTTTGGGCGATAGAACATGGACCCTGGACTGCAACAGCAGGGGCATACTCCAGTTCTAAGCCATTCTGAACCCATTTCGATCCCTCTGTCTTTTCTCTCAGGGCCCCCTAAGCTAACCCATGGGGAACCCTTCTCCTCACCTGTGGACACCATCTGTGCAGCACCTAACCTTAGCTTGCTCACAGGTGTGTCCCAACAGACAGAAGCAAGCCACAGTGGCCACGGACAGTGGTCAGTGATGAGACCCAGGCCTTATGCCTCGCAGGGCTCTCAAACCTCTGTGGCATTAGAGAGTGGGGGCAGTAGCCCCAGGTGCTTGGCACCCTTTGTCCACTCTCCCTCCTGTCAGGTATGACATTCTGGCACTGACCCACCAGCCCCAGGCTTGAATCTGGCGGCTGAACAGGAGACTGGGGTGGGCTTTCCCACACCTGGTCCTCCTTCTCCTCGTTGGGGCTCTGTACCCTCCCACCTGGAGTGGTACCCCCTTCCAGAATTGGCAGGACATCTGTGGCAGGTGTCCTGCACAATTCGCCCACCAGTTCAGGGGTTCTATCCTGCAACTGGGCGTCCAGGTCAGGGGGGACACCACGAACCTGGCCCTCCATCCTAGGGTCTAGACCCTCCAGTTGAACTGGGGTCAGAGGCGTGGACTCCCTCCTTCTGCACCCCCTTCCAGAGTGCTGTACCCTCCCACCTGGAGTGGTACCCCTAGAAAACCAACTGGTCAGGACACTGTTTACAGTTGTCCCTCCCTCCAGGTCAGACAACACCTGAACCTGGCTTCCCAACCCAGGGACCAACCCCTGCGGTTGAACACTTGCCCGGCACACCAGGACTTCATTGGGAGCACATATGCCCCCCCGAGGGTGACACACAACTCATGTGTCATGTGACAGTCTGCCTGGCGCAGATTTCCTGACCCCCGCCCATCTGACAGTGCGTGAAGATCTCCCAGGACAGAAGTGGTGTCACCATGGTCATTCATTGGTGACTCAGCCCTTCTGGCTGGCCCCTGACCCACTGGTTCTTCCACTGGGGACTCTTTCCCCCTCTCACCCCTCAATCTGGACTTCTGCACCCTCCACTTAGGAGTGGCACTGCCAGATACCAGAACTGATGGAGGCCTGCTTACAGACACTCCCAGTTCACCAGACACTAGGGGATCCCCCTCAATGGGCGGCCCATCAGGACAGACTAGGCTCCCTACCTGGTGTTCCCTTAAAGAACCATCCAGGCCCTGAGACTGAGGTTGGGCACTATTGGGACGCATTCCAGTCTCACTCCTTCTCCTTGAAGACAGGACGTAAGGCCCTACACCCCTCCCACTACAACGGGACCTAGCTAGGCTACTCCGAACCACCTCCACCACTCTGGGTTGGAAGATACCTGAGCCACTCCCCTTAGGGTCACTCCCCAATGCCTCTTCAGACCCTCTGGAATCCACAAAAAGGTCTGCCTCCCTGGTGAGCTCCCTGGGGTCAGAGAACTCACTCTCCAACAGGTGTTAGCAAATCTCTGGAAAACAGGGACTTACAATATGCTCTCCCACAATTGGATCACACAGCCCCCTACAAGGTTTAACCAAACTATCCTTCACCTCACCATCCAGTGCCTTGCACACGTACCCCACACCACTTTCCTGAGACTGGCAAGACAGTATCTGACTGTCTCTGTCACTCAACCCACACTCTTCTGGGCGTTCTCCACACTCACACACCAGGACTTCAATCATGGGGGAACCCCTCTCCCTGTACCTCTCATCTAGAGTCAGTAGAGTGTCCCTCCCACCACTAGGACCATGAACCCCTGCGTCAGTTTCCCAATTCACCTCAGGGACACTGCGCACCACTGGAGCTACCTCACATCCTAGAACCTTCTGGTGTATGTTAACCCCCTCCAAGTCGGGCGCCACATCTCTGGGTGTGTGCACTACTCCCTCAGCACTAGGTAACATAATTTTGCTGCCACCATCTGAGCCGGATTCCACCTCCAACTCAGCCAAGCTCACTTTCTGAGCTACACACATTTCTTGTTGCTGGGCTGAAACACTCATGGCCTCAAGCCTCTCGAGCTCCAAATCAAGCTCCCACATTCTCAACTCATGTTCCAATCTCATCCTCTCTCTCTCCAAGGACAACCTGCTCTTCTCTAGGTCCCTTTGACCCTCCATCTGGAGCCTGGCCATCTCCAGTTCGTGCACCCTATCTCTCTCCCTGTCTTCCAGCTCTCCTGGGGACAGGCCTTTGGAAGAGACGCTACTGCCAGGCGGGGACGGTAACCTTTCCCTGGCTGGAATCAATGGTATATTCAGCTGCCCTTCTGCATCCCCCACTGGCTCCACCAGCAGTTCAGGGGTATTTCTTGCTTCCACCCAGGCCCTCAGCGCCTTTTGGTATTCATTCGTTTTGGCAATGCCTGGGGTAGCAATTTTAAATTTTTTGCAAAAGCGCTTTAGCTGTTTCACATTGTAGGTTTCCAACCTCTCTTCCTCAAAATCTAGATCCATAGATGCAACAGATGCTGGTCGGCTCATGGTAGTAAGAATTGGCAGTTCTCAGAAAAAATAACAGTCCAAGGAGAAAAAAATTCCACCAAAAAAAGTATGTGGTTGCGTTTGGTCTGCACTCACTAGTAGTGTTCACCAATCACTGTATATGAGTCACAAATGCAAGTCCAGAATCCTCACCGCTGACCACCAATGTTAGAACTGGGGGTCTCTAGTTGGCAATGGTATACACCTTTGTCCAAATAGGGACCCTTGCTTCTAAGTCAGGGGAAGGGGATTACACTACTGGATAACCCCTGCTCACCCCCTTGGTAGCTTGGCACGAGCAGACAGGCTTATCTCAGAGGCAGTGTGTTAAGGATTTGTGAACACATACAGTAATACAGTGAAAACACTACAGATGGACACCACACAGGTTTTTATAAAAATAAGTATTCTTTATGTAGACTTAACACAAGACCATAAACGGCAAAAATCCACATTACTGTACTCAATATAGACTTAAAGATGGTAGAAGTAACTTAGTTCAAGATGATGATAAATGCAACACGTTTCTCACAAAAGTACCTTGGATGCGCAACGCAAAACAAACAAAGGGTCCGCAGGGAGGGCGATGCGGCGAGCAGGTGCCTCGATGCGGTGCGGCGATCCGGTGCAATGCGATGAGAGTGCGCCCTTGATGCGATGCGACGATGTGAAGATGATGCGTGCACGCCCGACGGCCGTGCGGTGAACTCTGTACCTTTGGAGCCGCGACAGGCCCTGCGACACGCCTCTCCGGTGATGCGACGGCAGGCAGCTGCGACGGCGACACGCTTCTCCGGTGATGCGACGGCGACCCTTGCGGTGGCGACAGGCTTCCCTGGTGATGCGACGGCAGGCAGTTGCAACGAAGACACGCTTCTCCGGTGATGCGACGGCAGGCAGCTGCGACGAAGACACGCTCCTCTGGAGATGCAGCGGCGGCCTCTGCGGCGGCGACACGCTTCTCCGGCGATGCAACGGCAAAAGCTGCGACAGCGACACGCTTCTTCTCATTGAGTCGCGCTTCCAGCTCCCAGCGACACACAGGCTTCTGCAGACAGAATCCCCAGCAAGGGAATTCAGGAGGGAGCTGCTGGTGAAGTCTTGTAGACCTGAGACTTCAGCAGGAGGCAAGCTTTAGTTCAAGCCCTTGGAGAAATATTCTGCAAGATGATGAAAGTTCTTTGAAAGTTCCTTCTCCTTTCCTTGGCAATGAAGACCACTGCAGGCCAACCCAGCAAACAGCACACTGGCAGAGGGGCAGTCCAAACTCCTGCAGCTTCCTTGGTTCTTCTCCTTGGCAAAGGTTCGTCTTGTTGTTCCAGAAGTGATCTAAAGTTCTGGGGTCTGGGTCCCCCTTTTTATACCCATAAATCCTTTGTCCTCTGAAGGCAGAGGGTCCTGTACCTAGTCCAAACCAGTTCTGGGTGCATTCTGCCAGTGCACACCTTCTTCCTTTGTCAGTGTGGGCCAGGGACGTCAGACGCACCACAGGAGGTGGAGCCAGCATTGTGGAAGGCAGGCACAGGTGCTACTCCTCCCACCACTCTACATGCAGATAGGTCTATTCAGCCTAGTGCTGACTCACCCTGTCTCCTGGAGTCCTGGAGTCCCCCAGCCCCTGTCACGCACAACACCAGACATACAATACACAAGCTAGCAGAGGCAGGCTGGATGGTTAGGCAAGAAAATACCTACTTTCTAAAAGTGGTATTTTCAAACACAGAATGTTAAAACCAACTTCACTAAAAGATGTATTTTATCATTCTGAGTTCAGGCATACTAAATTCGAATTTCTACCATGTTCCCTGGGTCAGTTAGGATTATAAGATGTTATAATCAAGCTGCCCATTCTGGCCTATGGGGATCGGTAGCCTTGCAATAGTGAAAAACGAAATTGGCTGTAATTCACGATCAGGACATGCTACACACATCAGGGCATGTCCTACCTTTTACATACAATGCACCCTGCCCTTGGTCCTACCTTAGGGGTGACTGATATGTAGAAAAGGGAAGGTTTAGGGACTGGCAAGTGGGTGCACTTGCCAAGTCGACATGGCAGTCCCAGACTGCACACAGGCTCTGCAATGGCAGGCCTGAGCTACACTTTACAAGCTGCTTCTGTGGGTGACACAACCAGTGCTGCAAGCCCCCCAGCAGCATTTGATTTACAGGCCCTGGGCACCCATGGTGCACTATACTAGGGTCTGACAGGTAAATCAAATAATCCAATCATGGAGTCACTAATCCATGATACAATTTATAACAGAGAGCATATGCACTTTAGCACTGATCAGCAGTGGTAAAGTGCCCAGAGTCATAAAACCAACAAAAACAGGTCTGAGAAAATACAGGAGGAAGGCAAAAAGTTCATGGATGACCCTGCAAAAAGGGCCAAGTCCAACTCAACCCCCTTCCAGCCAAAACGCAAGGTAGACCAATCACTACCTTGATGGGATTCTCTGCTTTGGGCGATAGAACATGGACCCTGGACTGCAACAGCAGGGGCATACTCCAGTTCTAAGCCATTCTGAACCCATTTCGATCCCTCTGTCTTTTCTCTCAGGGCCCCCTAAGCTAACCCATGGGGAACCCTTCTCCTCACCTGTGGACACCATCTGTGCAGCACCTGACCTTAGCTTGCTCACAGGTGTGTCCCAACAGACAGAAGCAAGCCACAGTGGCCACGGACAGTGGTCAGTGATGAGACCCAGGCCTTATGCCTCGCAGGGCTCTCAAACCTCTGTGGCGTTAAAGAGCGGGGGCAATAGCCCCAGGTGCTTGGCACCCTTTGACAACTCTCCCTCCTGTCAGGTATGACATCCTGGCACTGACCCACCAGCCCCAGGCCTGTACCTGGCGGCTGAACAGAAGACTGGGGTGTGCTTTCCCACACCCGGTCCTCCTCCTCCTCGTTGGGGCTCTGTACCCTCCCACCTGGAGTGGTACCCCCTTCCAGAATTGCCATTACACCTGTGGCAGGTGTCCTGCACAATTCGCCCACCAGTTCAGGGGTTCTATCCTGCAACTGGGTGTCCAGGTCAGGGGGGACACCCCGAACCTGGCCCTCCAACCTAGGGTCTAGACCCTCCAGTTGAACTGGGGTCAGAGACGAGGACTCCCTCCCTCTGCACCCCCTTCCAGAGTGCTGTACCCTCCCACCTGGAGTGGTACCCCTAGAAGACCAACCGGTCAGGACACTGTTTACAGTTGTCCCTCCCTCCAGGTCAGACAACACCTGAACCTGGCTTCCCAACCCAGGGACCAACCCCTGCGGTTGAACACTTGCCCGGCGCACCAGGACTTCATTGGGAGCACATATGCCTCCCCGAGGGTGACACACAACTCATGTGTCATGTGACAGTCTGCCTGGCGCAGATCTCCCAACCCCTGTCCATCTGACAGTGCGGGAAGATCCCCCAGGACAGAAGTGGTGTCACCATGGTCATTCATTGGTGACTCAGCCCTTCTGGCTGGCCCCTGACCCACTGGTTCTTCCACTGGGGACTCTTTCCCCCTCTCACCCCTCAATCTGGACTTCTGCACCCTCCACTTAGGAGTGGCACTGCCAGATACCAGAACTGATGGAGGCCTGCTTACAGACACTCCCAGTTCACCAGACACGAGGGGATCCCCCTCAATGGGCGGCCCATCAGAACAGACTAGGCTCCCTACCTGGTGTTCCCTTAAAGGACCATCCAGGCCCTGAGACTGAGGTTGGGCACTATTGGGACGCATCCCAGTCTCACTCCTTCTTCTTGAAGACAGGACGTAAGGCACTACACCCCTCCCACTACAACGGGACCTAGCTGGGCTACTCTGAACCACCTCCACTACTCTGGGTTGGATGATACCTGAGCCACTCCCCTTAGGGTCACTCCCCAATGCCTCTTCAGACCCTCTGGAATCCACAAAAAGGTCTGCCTCCCTGGTGAGCTCCCTGGGGTCAGAGAACTCACTCTCCAACAGGTGTTAGCATAGCTCTGGAAAACAGGGACTTACAATATGCTCTCCCACAATTGGATCACACAGCCCCCTACAAGGGTTAACCAAACTATCCTTCACCTCACCATCCAGTGCCTCGCACACGTACCCCACACCACTCTCCTGAGACTGGCAAGACAGTATCTGACTGTCTCTGTCACTCAACCCACACTCTTCTGGGCGGTCTCCACACTCACACACCAGGACTTCAATCATGGGGGAACCCCTCTCCCTGTACCTCTCATCTAGAGTCAGTAGAGTGTCCCTCCCACCACTAGGACCATGAACCCCTGTGTCAGTTTCCCAATTCACCTCAGGGACACTGCGCACCACTGGAGCTACCTCACATCCTAGAACCTTCTGGTGTATGTTAACCCCCTCCAAGTCGGGCGCCACATCTCTGGGTGTGTGCACTACTCCCTCAGCATTAGGTAACATAATTTTGCTGCCACCATCTGAGCCGGATTCCACCTCCAACTCAGCCAAGCTCACTTTCTGAGCTACACACATTTCTTGTTGCTGGGCTGAAACACTCATGGCCTCAAGCCTCTCGAGCTCCAAATCAAGCTCCCTCATTCTCAACTCATGTTCCAATCTCATCCTCTCTCTCTCTCCAAGGACAACCTGCTATTCTCTAGGTCCCTTTGACCCTCCATCTGGAGCCTGGCCATCTCCAGTTCGTGCACCCTATCTCTCTCCCTGTCTTCCAGCTCTCCTGGGGACAGGCCTTTGGAAGAGACGCTACTGCCAGGCGGGGACGGTACCCCTTCCCTGGCTGGAATCAATGGTATATTCAGCTGCCCTTCTGCATCCACCACTGGCTCCACCAGCAATTCAGGGGTATATCTTGCTTTCACCCAGGCCCTCAGCGCCTTTTGGTATTCATCCTTTTTGGCAATGCCTGGGGTAGCAATTTTAAATTTTTTGCAAAAGCGCTTTAGCTGTTTCACATTGTAGGTTTCCAACCTCTCTTCCTCAAAATCTAGATCCATAGATGCCACAGAGGCTGGTCGGCTCATGGTAGTAATTGGCAGTTCTCAGAAAAAATAACAGTCCAAGGAGAAAAAAATTCCACCAAAAAAGTATGTGGTTGCGTTTGGTCTGCACTCACTAGTAGTGTACACCAATCACTGTATATGAGTCACAAATGCAAGTCCAGAATCCTCACCGCTGACCACCAATGTTAGAACTGGGGGTCTCTAGTTGGCAATGGTATACACCTTTGTCCAAATAGGGACCCTTGCTTCTAAGTCAGGGGAAAGGGATTACACTAATGGATAACCCCTGCTCACCCCCTTGGTAGCTTGGCACGAGCAGGCAGGCTTATCTCAGAGGCACTGTGTTAAGCATTTGTGAACACATACAGTAATACAGTGAAAACACTACAGATGGACACCACAAAGGTTTTTATAAAAATAAGTATTCTTTATGTAGACTTAATACAAGACCATAAACCACAAAAATCCACATTACTGTACTCAATATAGACTTAAAGATGGTAGAAGTAACTTAGTTCAAGATGATGATAAATGCGACACGTTTCTCACAAAAGTACCTTGGATGCGTAACGCAAAGCAAACAAAGGGTCCGCAGGGAGTGCGATGCGGTGAGCAGGCGCCTCGATGCAGTGCGACGATCCGGTGCGATCCGATGAGAGTGCGCCCTTGATGCGATGATGTGAAGATGATGCGTGCACGCCCGACGGCCGTGCAGCGAACTCTGTACCTTTGGAGCCACGAC
Organism: Calotriton arnoldi; assembly: GCA_963921515.1. NCBI lineage: Eukaryota > Metazoa > Chordata > Amphibia > Caudata > Salamandridae > Calotriton > Calotriton arnoldi. The sequence continues at coordinate 197,129 of CAWUFW010005120.1, read as the reverse complement.
AGGCCCTGCGACACGCCTCTCCGGTGATGCGACGGCAGGCAGCTGCGACGGCGACACGCTTATCCGGTGATGCAACGGCGACCCTTGCGGTGGCGACACGCTTCCCGGGTGATGCGACGGCAGGCAGTTGCAACGAAGACACGCTTCTCCGGTGATGCGACGGCAGGCAGCTGCGACGAAGACACGCTTCTCTGGAGATGCGTCTGCGGCGGCGACACGCTTCTCTGGCGATGCAACAGCAACAACTGCGACAGCGACACGCTTCTCGTTGAGTCGCGCTTCCAGCTCCCAGCAACACGCAGGCTTCTGCAGACAGAATCCCCAGCAAGGGAATTCAGGAGGGAGCTGGTGGTGAAGTCTTGTAGCCCTGAGACTTCAGCAGGAGGCAAGCTCTAGTTCAAGCCCTTGGAGAAATATTCTGCAAAATGATGAAAGTTCTTTGAAAGTTCCTTCTCCTTTCCTTGGCAATGAAGACCACTGCAGGCCAACCCAGCAAACAGCACACTGGCAGAGGGGCAGTCCAAACTCCTGCAGCTTCCTTGGTTCTTCTCCTTGGCAAAGGTTTGTCTTGTTGTTCCAGAAGTGATCTAAAGTTCTGGGGTCTGGGTCCCCCTTTTTATACCCATAAATCCTTTGTCCTCTGAAGGCAGGGGGTCCTGTACCTAGTCCAAACCAGTTCTGGGTGCATTCTGCCAGTACACACCTTCTTCCTTTGTCAGTGTGGGCCAGGGACGTCAGACGCACCACAGGAGGTGGAGCCAGCATTGTGGAAGGCAGGCACAGGTGCTACTCCTCCCACCACTCTACATGCAGATAGGTCTATTCAGCCTAGTGCTGACTCACCCTGTCTCCTGGAGTCCCCCAGCCCCTGTCACGCACAAAACCAGACATACAATACAGAAGCTAGCAGAGGCAGGCTGGATGGTTAGGCAAGAAAATATCTACTTTCTAAAAGTGGTATTTTCAAACACAGAATGTTAAAACCAACTTCACTAAAAGATGTATTTTATCATTCTGAGTTCAGGCATACTAAATTCGAATTTCTACCATGTTCCCTGGGTCAGTTAGGATTATAAGATGTTATAATCAAGCTGCCCATTCTGGCCTATGGGAACAGGTAGCCTTGCAATAATGAAAAACGAAATTGGCTGTAATTCACGATCAGGACATGCTACATACATCAGGGCATGTCCTACCTTTTACATACAATGCACCCTGCCCTTGGGCCTACCTTAGGGGTGACTGATATGTAGAAAAGGGAAGGTTTAGGGACTGGCAAGTGGGTGCACTTGCCAAGTCGACATGGCAGTCCCAGACTGCACACAGGCTCTGCAATGGCAGGCCTGAGCTACACTTTATAAGCTGCTTCTGTGGGTGGCACAACCAGTGCTGCAAGCCCACCAGCAGCATTTGATTTACAGGGCCTGGGCACCCATGGTGCACTATACAAGGGTCTGACAGGTAAATCAAATAATCCAATCATGGAGTCACTAATCCATGATACAATTTATAACAGAGAGCATATGCACTTTAGCACTGATCAGCAGTGGTAAAGTGCCCAGAGTCATAAAACCAACAAAAACAGGTCAGAGAAAATACAGGAGGAAGGCAAAAAGTTCAGGGATGACCCTGCAAAAAGGACCAAGTCCAACAGCAGGTTTCTACAAAAGCTGGTTACCAAGATCTACAAGGCTGCTCTCCGACTGCCTAGATCTTCATCAGCCACTCAAGTCCAGCTGAAATTTGGCCTTCATGACCAGCAGCTAGGAAGGGCAGGATCATTTTCAAACCTTTGCTGCAAACTTCAGCTTGCTAGGAGAGGATGTTTGGAGGCCCTACTGTGGGATGAGCTTCAATCAGGTGTCTCCAGACAACTTCACTCTGCGCACCTTTAGGCTTTCTGTAGTCTCCTGCATGCCGGAGAGCTGTAGGCCACACATGTGAGTCAAAACGCCTTTAAGACAAGTATCAAAAGACGAGTGCATCTTCTCTCACATCAGACTGACATGGATGTCCTAGTGAAGCGCAGCCATGCTTGGGTTGTCATTAACTCCTATCAGTTAGGGAATCACCAATCCTATTTGGCCTGTAGGTATTTAAATACAAAAAACTGAAGTGTATGGCCCTCAGGCTTGGGGAGTGGCCATTCTTGAAATACCTGGCTGGATGGCGACAACCTTTGGAATTCACATTGTGCAGGGGCTGCGAAATGTGTGAAGAATCTCTTCAGCGCATTGTTTCCACTTTTCTTGCCATGCTAAATGAGTGGAGAGGCACTTCTAAGACTGGAATAGAACAAACTAGGAACTCATACGTGTTGGCAGGCAATCATTTATACACTCAACCCTGACAATACCATCCTGGACATTCGGCTGGTTAAGATCGTGGCCCAAAAGTTTAAGCCTGGGGATAACAACATTTGGCGTTGCTCCAGCCACCAGTTCAAGCACATACTTGGCCCTCCTGCCGGTGCAACATCATGTCACGGCAAATCTCTACAGTCAGCTGTCTGAAGGCTAAGGACTTGTTTCTCCTGAACTTTGATCACAGTCAAGCTAGCCTATGAAACCTGGCACTGTTGGGATTGTGCTGCGAATGCACTTTATGCTCCATTTAATTATGAACCCTGTTAAGCAACTTGAGTAAGCAAGGCCTACACCCTTTAGGGAATATCAATCTGTGGTGCCTTTCTACATATTGCACTCTTCACTTTGCTTTTACCAGTTTTTGGTGCAATTGTTGATATCAGTGCAATAGACCGTTGCAAAATATAACGCAGGTGCCAGGTCCTGGGGTTGTATTAGCCTTTTGTGCCTAATTGCTGCTGATAATAATTTGCTGATAGTTTTCATACTGTACTTTGCACTTTGTTTTTAAGTTATCAGAGCAACGGTTCCATGGGTGCTGAAAAAATGCAAAATGGTTGTAAGTCATTTTTTTAATCTTGTTCTCATTACATCTGTTACGGTCTACCATTAGATGTATCAATGCCATGTAAAATCATTTAATTTCAAACTTTTTTAACATTGATTATTCTATTACAGATTGTAATGGTTTAAGGTACTCTAGCAATAAACGTATTAATATTAATATCACATGGCCAACCACTGATACTGCAACACTGCCTTATAGGAAATAATGAAGGCTGGGATTTTTTATAGAATCCCACAGAAAATATGGGTAAAATCACAATTTTCATATATTAATGGGACATAATTTATATGGAATATCAAAGGTTCTATCATCCAGCATTCCCATGTTTCTCCTGATTGAAGAACTAGCTAGAAGGGTTGGTCAGCCTATCACATGTGGCAGAGAAGGCAAAAAAAATTAACCAATTGAAGTTAAGCAAATATACTGGAACAAAGTAGGTTTTTAAGAAAGTGGATAGCTGCGTCATTTTTGCAGTTGGTCAGCCTTCAGCTAAGGGCATGTAGAAACCCCAGAAATTTTATAAAACTTGAAACCCACTTGTTTCCAAAGAAAGAAATAATTTAATTGAATTGAGACTCACTGGATGTCTGAGACTAGAATGAATTGCATAATATTTTCTTTCCTAAAATAGCTTACACATGTCAGTCTATGACATTTTTCTCAAATTAATTTGACAGAAAATTCAATAGTTTTTTGAGAATGTTAAATGTCTTATACAGTGTTCTAAAATGTCTCCCCAGAATGGTACCCCACATGCATGGAGTGTCATGTCAGACAGATCAGGAAAAGGCCCAAAAATGCAAATGTCTAAAGGGAGTCAAAGCTGCTGGGAGAAGGTACTTTTGTAATAGTGGATTTTGATACTTTACTCTTTTTTCAGGGTCAGGTAGTTTTTTTTGCCTTGCCTGCTTTTGATGACTGTAGACCCCTGCTAATTAGTAAGAACATGTCTATGCTCCTTTCAGCATGATGAAAATGGCATACCCCCTAATTGGCATCTTTAACTTACCTATAGGTCCCTAATATATGTTACAGAGTGTACACAGGGCCTGCAAGTTAAATGTCACCAGTGGGCTGGAGCACCCATTGTGTCACCCACTGCTCTGACAAAACAACTATCACTGCAGGTCTGCCATGTCTACCACAACTATACAGATTTATACTGCAAATTTGATCTATCAACATAACCCATTTTGACAGGCCTCAACCTTCTTTTTAAATATTAATAAATCACCCCTAAGTAGTCTTTACTGTCATAGACAGGGTGCATGGTATTTAAAAGTAGGACATGTAAACATTTAATGTTAAACGTGCTTATAGTGAAAAAGCCCTACAATCTATTTTCCCTGTAGCATGTTTGGCTTTTCCATAGGAAAGCATTGTCATACAATATTATGTTTATTGAGTGGTATCTCCGATTAGGAAACTGCAACACATTTATTTTTTGGACTTTTTAAAATGTGTATTTATTTTATTTATTTATTTATTTATAGAGCGCTAACAATCATCCTGAAGGATATCACGGCGCTAGGTAGCAGGAATTTGTTGTACAGTTACTGGCGGGAGTAGTGGATCTGACAGATATTAGGATCTAGGAAATAGATGGGTTTTGAGTTTTTTCCTAAAAACCAGATAATCTGCTGTAAGGCGTAGGTCTTGAGGTAGTTCGTTCCACTTTTTTGCATTGTATTGCAAGCCCTATTCACAGGTGAAGTTGCATTTGTAATAAATATTCTGGAAAAATGACTTTTAGAAAGTTACATTTGTCCTGCCTGAAGTCGAGGGAAGTTAAATCTGCATTTTGCTTTCCCACTTCTGCCAGCCAATAACTAGAAGTTACAAAGGCATGAATGAGGTTGAACTTGCTCCCAGGAGCAAACAATAGACTGACCTGAATGGACAGATATGACTCATCTGTGCCTGACAGAATATGCAATCTTGGGCTGTGAGAATCATTTTCTACATTAGAGTATGAAATCATGGATGAATATCTCATCCTACTTGACAAGTCTGATGGAGTTCTTAATATCCTTTGACACAGGCAAATGTTAGCTGGTATGTGGGCATGATCCTGCTTTTTGCCTAACAGACAGAAGCCCCCCCCAATCACAGTGGGTCTCTTTGTGACATTACTGTGTCAAAGCCTGTTTGACAGGTCTGCTGGGTTTACATATAAAACACTTCAAAGGTGTTAGAAATTGGATCACTAGTTGGCAGAAGATTGCACCCTGTCCAAGTAGGGACCACAATCCCGGTTAGGGTTGGCTAGCTACACACTTTAAATTAACCCCTTCGGTGCGCGGCCGATTTTCGCCCTGTGCGGGGCGTTTCATTGAGTGAACGGGTTCATGACGAGCTCAGCTCGTCATGCGCACACGAGCACTGCACAGCATGACGAGCTGAGCTCGTCATGAGCACCGAAGGGGTTAACATGTGTCACCCTCCTGAAATTTAGCACAGAGTAGGCAGGCTTAACTTAAGAGGCAATGTGTATAGTATTTGGGCAACACACACACACACAGTAACACAATGAAAATGCCACACAAAGACTCCACACAGCTTTAAGGGAATAGAAAATATTTATCTGAGTAAAATAAGACCAAAATGAAAAAAAATACAATCAGTAGAAGTTGAAATATGAATTGTTAAACAATAAAGTCCAAAATAGTGCTTAGAAGTCACTAGCGGTCAAAATGTTATTTGAGGTCATGAGGGAACTGGTACAAATCCAAATTTCATGCTAACCGCAATGGAGGGCAGGCCAGCTGCGAGGCTGACGCAGGTCCCGCTGAAAAAAGTACAATGGATGGAGCAAATGTCAACATTGAGAGCACGATGCGTCCGTTCCAATTCACGCAGTGGGCTCCTGCCTCGTCGTTGAGCTCCATAGAGATGAAAACACTGCATCATCGTCGAGGTTCACAGAGCGTCATCATTGGGCCGTGCACACTGTGAAACTGCTGTCGTCGAACAGCTTCCGCATTGGCGTCAAAGGGTGAAGCGACAGTACCAACCGGCGCACTGGTGACAATACATCGATTTTGCAGCAAAACAGCTGCAGTACCCACTTTTGAGGCCCAGGACTGGAGGAGGCACCTCGGGCAAGGGTAGGACTCACAGATAGCAGAGTCCAGCAGCACCAGCAGGATTACAGGAAGTCTTTTGTGTCCCTGAGACTTCAGAAAACAGGAGGCAAGCCACCAGAAAGCCCTTGGACTCACTCTAGGTGCAAGTGAGAGGGGTCCAATCTTTGTCCTCAGCAGGGCAGAGATAAGCAGTCAGCAGAGCAGCCCATCAAAGCAGAGAAGCAGTTCCTCAGAACAGTCAGTCAAGGCAAAGTGGCAATCCTTAAAGCACAACAGTTTTTACTCCAGCAGAGTTCTTCCCAGTAGTGTACTGATCTCGTAGGTTCAGAGCCCCAGTACTTATACCCAAAAATGCCTTTGATACAGGGAGTGACTTCAAAGCAACTCTCTGAAGTGCACAAGGATCCCTTTCAACCCTGCCCTGTCTGCCAGGCTATCTGTGGTGGTGAATCAGTGCTTTTTGTATGGACAGGACACTCCCTATTGAAGTGTAAGTGTCAGCCCCTCCCATTCCTCCCTGCCCAGTAAGACCCATCAGAATACAGATGAGTGCTCAGAATGCACTCATCTTTGTTTGTGGCTGTCTAGAGACAATGCACAAAGTGTGGTTGTCACCCAGTCCAGATGTCTATTGGAGACAGGCTCCAGGCACACTGAGCAACGTTTAGAGCAGAGAAATGTCCACTTTCTAAAAGTCTAATCAGCTGAGGTGAACCCAATATTGCGGCGTCTACAGTGAAGCTGACACTATCCGGTGAAAGGCTTCATTAAAAAATCACTACCTTCGTGGTTCAAAGAAATAAGACTAATCTCATGCAGAAGGCAGTGTGTCTGCAGCCCTTTGGAACAAATGTTCCCCAAATTTACACACTCAAGAGACAGTGGAAAGATCTGGTGATCCATTCCAGAGTTCACATTAGGTATCCAGCAGTTCTGAGTCCTGAGGAGAACCATCAAATCATATTGGGTTAGAAACACGTCAACACCAGAGAATGCATTTCAGAGACATCACTGGCACACAGGCAATAAGTAGAAAGAATGGCATAAAGGATACAGCCCTGTTAAGAGCCTGTTTTCATAGATATTGTGCTAGCACCTCTGAGTGTGGCCCAAAAGCAGGAGCTAGTTGAATGGTTTAAAAAATAGCATTTAGATTACAGGCCCTGGGTATATGGTATACCAGTTTACAAGGGACCTATAAGTAAACTAAATATGCCAATCAGGTACATACCAATGTCACCATGTTAGGGAGGAAGTACATGCACTTTAGCACTGGTTAGCAGTGGTAAAGTGCTCAGAGTCCTAAGGCCAATAAAAAGATATAGCAAAAAGTTCAGGTAAGCAGGCAAAACTTGGAGGAAGACCACCCAAAGGATGACAGGTCTAACAGGAGGTAAATAGGATAACAAAACAATTTTTGAGTGTCCACTATCTGGTTGCTGAAAACCAAACTCAGCTTTGTTCTTCCCGACTTCAATTTCTGAGGTTGTTGTGTGTACAGAGCCTGCCTCAAGCTGGATTTTAGTGTTAGCGTTGGGGGAATCTAGAATAACCATTGGACACCCTCCCACAAACACCCAGCCCTCAAAGTCCAAGTTAAGTGTTGCCAAAAACTTCAGCCATCTTGAAAATGCACAAACTAGATAGGCTTAGGCCAAGGAACCTTTAATCCATTGGTTAGGGCATTCCCAAGGGTCATTCCCACCCACTAGCTTGTACCAGGAATAAATATGGGATCTCCAGGCACCTAGTTCAGAACATTCCTGGATAGTGAAAGACCAGAGGAGCACTGAATTTGCTGTTTGAGACCTGAGAAAAGTCCTGAAGGACTGGACCTGCTCTCCCTTTGCACCCGGTACATTGAAGTGTCCCCAAAGGTCATAAGGCTGACCTCTTGTTCAAGTTACAGGAACACAACTAGCTACAGGAGGTCTTTCTTGCATTTTCCCGGATGACCAATTCCAACCGGTCTTGCCCTGGGTGCTCCAGCTCGCCTCTGCTAAAGTGAGTTTTGACCCCACTCCCCCAAGTGTAGCCCCAAGGTCTTGGGATCCTTGGCTGTGTCAAAGTGTTCTCCTCAAAACGTCTCCTGAAATGTGGGACTTCCAATCTTAGGCCCAGATTTACTAACATTTTGCATTGGGGCTGCATCTTTTTTTGAATCTGCCCTGATGCAAAATGTACTTTGAGATTTACTAAGCCAACCCAAGCCTTATTTGCTTGTCTTTGTGTGTCTTAGTGAAAAAAAGGCATGCAAGGTAGTGCATAGCATTGACTTGCGTCAGCTTGTGTCAGAGAAGCGTTCTATGGGTGGAGAATGGCCACTCCAGTGCATCTACCCATGGATTTTGACGCAAGACCAGATTTACTAAAGTCTGTAAACCGGGGAATATGCTAAAATGCTGCACCTACCCGAGGCTGGTACAACAAGGAAACATCTAAGTATTTTACTTTGTTACATCCTCTTTCCATTTGTGCTGCACTCTGCAATTTGTATTCAAAGAGGAATAAGCCTCTAAGAATATATTTGTTGTGGAGTTCCCTTGCTGCATTGCATTTTGTGAAAGTTTAGTAAATCTGGGACTTAGAAACGTTTTCTGCTCTAATGACCTCCTGAGAACAGGGCATGTCAACAGAACGTGTTTCCTTTGGAAAATCCGCTAGTCTAATACTATTGACTATATATCCTGTTATACAGCACACACACATGCATTCAACCTGTCCACATACATAGAGGGAGCAGTATAATAACATGCCCTAAACCTTTTACTAGTGAATCAAAAACAATAATTTTATAAAAATATATCCATTTATTTCTCAAATTGTATTAGATTATAAATTAAAAAAGCATAGGCTTAACAGTGCAAAGATAAACAATATTTCTATTCTGTCAAAATATCATCATGGGACACAATAATTACATACAATTTTCATTAAAAACAAATGTCACATAAAAAGCAAGGAGAGTACATGTAAAAGACAGAAGACTATGTCACTGAATGGCCCACATCTGTGATTGTTTCATTAAGAGGCTGAGACCCGGTACCATACATAAAATGAGCATTCAGTGGTCCCAGTTTCCTCACAGATTGTGTTCCCTTTGTAAAGCGTCGATGCGTTTCGATGGTGCCTTTATATAGCCATCTTTTTCAAGACCGAATCATTTGTAACTCTCACGAACATAAGATTAGAACCTGGAATGGTTTGGACCACCTGAACAATAAAGCACACATGTCAGTTCATGTAGCTAACATGTTGGCGGGTCATACAGTTAATTCAAACCTAGCATCAAGTATTTGACACCTGATCCTTCCAATTTTATCATCAGAGCTTACGGCTTCTTGATCTAAACATCCTACACAATATAAGATATAACATTCCATTGATAATCCTATGGAAAAAGCCCATGAACCTTATCACTTTGCTTATCCTGTAATCTAAACAAACTCTATGAAGCACTGGGTAATTATTCTGTTCTCCCCTCACTCATACCACATTAACAAGTTTACAAGACGCTTCTCTTTCAACAACTTAACTAACGTGTCTATACTTCTTCTTAAATGCTAGTTCTAATACATCGCAAAGTAGTTCACCTCTTACTGTAGTCAGATGAAAACAAGGCGTATCTGGATTTCAGAATGTCCGATAGGTTCCTAGGGGCATCTACCTCCTTCTATTCTATTCGGGTCCCACTAGACAATGAGTGGAGAATCTAGAATTTTAATAATGACAAGCATATTATTTTAACTGAATAGTCGCTAAAAGTGAGACATGATAGTTGTCCTTTACACAAATAACAGTTAAGGTTTTTCACCATAAAACGAACTGTGAACCGCTAGGTATGGCACTTTGAAGTATATTGGGTTCACAGGCGCCACTACGTTTTAGACTGGTTGAACATAAATCTGCACTGCATACTAATAAAGAAAATGCACCTTTGACGTGGCATTATACCCAATTTAATCACAAATGTGATGAATTTAAGTGGTTTATTCTAGAAAGAATGAAAATAAGCAGACGAGGAGATAACATAGAGAAATCCAGGAAGAAGAGAGAACAGTGGTACATGATGAAGTTAGACACAATCAGAAAAGGATTGAACTCACGAGAGGACTGGATGTCCTTTATCATATGAAGGTTACCTCATTAACGTGACAAGAACGGTTGGGTTACATTACGAGATGGCTATCTCATCTCGAACGTCCCAGGCATCCATCCTGTTTCTACGGTTAGGTAGATTCACAATGGTATACAAGGTCTATGAAGGCCTAGAACTAGAGTAGGATGTTGAAACAATTTTGATGTGTAAAAATTAAAATATTAAAAAATCTAATTGGGAAGCAATAATTAGCATCATCTGTCATTCAATCAGACAATACTGGCTTTATCACAAGCAGATCCTTAGTAGACTTTCAGTAAACTCTTAATAGGTGTCTGCCACTTATTTATCCTATCAACGAAAAACGATAATAATTATAATAATGAGTAGACTTTCAAGAGGTGCCTGCTACTCATCTACACTATTAACGTTGGCTCAGACTCCGAAGGAGATATAGAACCGGTGCACAATGGCGATAGAACTTGAAGTATACTCATTTTTATTTCTTTCCTTAAAATAAATCAACATAGATGGCATACTACAGAAGTGGATTGATAATAAGTTGTCATCATTTAGGTATTTTATAATTCTTGATTTATATTACAAAACTATGTTTAGAAATATTCGGGGTATAATATATTTCTAATGGAAGGCCAGATATTTGTCATCCATATCTCGATCCGCATATCCACTTAGTAATGGTGGTCCCTATCATCAGGAACAATCATAAGGTGTTAGCCTTCTTCTATGTCAATGAACAACCCGGAAGCGATTGCTTCCGCAAATTGTGTAATCCCGAATCCAATCATCTGCCAAATGCTCGCAGGTGGGACCGTAACTTACAATATATAAACGGTCTTAATGTGAGGTGCCGGATTCATTCATACCCGGACGACGAGAGAAGCCACGTGAAAGGACAGCCTAAGGACGTAAAAGTAAGTGTGGCTTGGCTTGGACGCGTAAACAGGACAGACATAGCATGCACCAGGCGCTCTGAGCCAACACTAAAGCGTGTTTTATTGAGAAAGGAGTCCAAATGCAAATCTCACATATAACTTGTAGTATGGGGTTTAATTTTCAGCTTGGCGTCTACATATTATTCGTCTATAGGTTGAGGTTCACGTTTCGTTGAAACTTTTAGATGGAGTTATGGTATCACAACACCAGTGGGAGCTCGGGATATTTATAGATAACCTTGGGACCCCCCGGCTATTTGTAATTAAAAATAGTCGAGAAATATCCCTGTTTATTCATAAACTAGATGGGCTAATTTATTGCTCTGCATTTACAAATGTATATACTTTTTCGTGGTAAACATTCTGACAGATATACACATATCTATATTCCTTCCCTTACAGACCCTAATTATAAAAGGGATCCATGCTGGGGCAACCATCAACCAATAAGGTGCACCAACAGCTGTAACTGACTACTTGGACATCTGTCCTCCTCATGATATAATAACTTTTTAAAAGGTAGGTTGCTTATTGATTACCTACACATAGGGAAACGAGCAAAAAGTGATGTAAAATTGGGTACACGACAATCTGAGTGCATTTCCTTACTCCCACAGACTTTTTAATTCCATCACCCGACCAAGGCCATTGGCGCCTGTGAACCCAATATACTTCAAAGTGCCATACCTAGCGGTTCACAGTTCGTTTTATGGTGAGAAACCTTAACTGTTATTTGTGTAAATACAACTATCATGTCTCACTTTTAGCAACTATTCAGTTAAAATAATATGCTTGTCATTATTAAAATTCTAGATTCTCCACTCATTGTCTAGTGTGACCCGAATAGAAGGAGGTAGATGCCCCTAGGAACCTATCGGACATTCTGAAATCCAGATACGCCTTGTTTTCATCTGACTACAGTAAGAGGTGAACTACTTTGCGATGTATTAGAACTAGCATTTAAGAAGAAGTATAGACACGTTAGTTAAGTTGTTGAAAGAGAAGCGTCTTGTAAACTTGTTAATGTGGTATGAGTGAGGGGAGAACAGTATAATTACCCAGTGCTTCATAGAGTTTGTTTAGATTACAGGATAAGCAAAGTGATAAGGTTCATGGGCTTTTTCCATAGTATTATCAATGGAATGTTATATCTTATATTGTGTAGGATGTTTAGATCAAGAAGCCGTAAGCTCTGATGATAAAATTGGAAGGATCAGGTGTCAAATACTTGATGCTAGGTTTGAATTAACTGTATGATCCGCCAACATGTTAGCTACATGAACTGACGTGTGTTTTATTGTTCAGGTGGTCCAAACCGTTCCAGGTTCTAATCTTAAGTTTGTGAGAGTTACAAATGATTCGGTCTTGAAAAAGATGGCTATATAAAGGCACCATCGAAACGCGTCGACGCTTTACAAAGGGAACACAATCTGTGAGGAAACTGGGACCACTGAATGCTCATTTTATGTATGGTACCGGGTCTCAGCCTCTTAATGAAACAATCACAGATGTGGGCCATTCAATGACATAGTCTTCTGTCTTTTACATGTACTCTCCTTGCTTTTTATGTGACATTTGTTTTTAATGAAAATTGTATGTAATTATTGTGTCCCATGATGATATTTTGACAGAATAGAAATATTGTTTATCTTTGCACTGTTAAGCCTATGCTTTTTAATTTATAATCTAATACAATTTGAGAAATAAATCGATATATTTTTATAAAATTATTGTTTTTGATTCACTAGTAAAGGGTTTAGGGCGTGTTTTTATACTGCTCCCTCTATGTATGTGGACAGGTTGAATGCATGTGTGTGTGCTGTATAACAGCATATATAGTCAATAGTATTAGACTAGCGGTAATTCCAAAGGAAACACATTCTGTTGACATGACTGTGTAACACCCTATTCCTTTGGTATAAGGGGTCCCTCTCTATCTCTCACAACTCCTGAGAACAAGGACCAACCTGTCAAGCTGTCTGACGAAGGTGCGTTGCTGCTGGGCTGAAGATTCAGATTGCTCCCACTCTGAGATCTTCACCAGCATCAAATCTAGTTCAGTGGGTTCTCTTGTTTAAGGTATCTGGCCCTGTGGAGTCCTATTTGGCTACAGCCTGCAGTCATGCCCCACAGGAAAAATCTGAATCCAAAAATGTGACTAAGTCCGAAAGCAGAAATCTTCATCGTGCAAAGGTGCTAACACAATCTTGTCAGCAAGGCACCTTCTTTGGGAATAAAATTCTAATTTCTTCTGCCTTGAGATTAGCCACCAAAGGTCAACGGCTTCACCAAGACCTCGCCTAATGGCTATCCGAAGTTGTGGATCCCTCCTTGGCTGTAGCCTGCTACCTTGCTAAGTCCGAAGGTAAAACTTCTGACCATGTCAAATTTGGTTTCTGGTACCGACCCGTGCTCCATCACACCTGGCCTCAAATCATGCTTAGGTCCCAGTCTACTACGACTATTTGACAGCGGTTGGAGGTCAATACCTTTTGTGCCATTTTGAACCTTAATTCTTAAAAATTCATATATCTGGTTCCCCTTTTTAGATTTGTGCTGTTTTGGTGTCATTTTATTTATGACAATATTCTCTATTTTTCTAGATTGGTTAGGGGTCTTCCTTGTGTTGTGTTTTGACTTTATTACTCCTCGAGTCCTGTATAAATATGTTGCCTCAAAGCTAAGCTTGTCTGCTCGCTATCATAGCTTCGAGGGAGTTGAGCTCAGGTTTACTAGTGGGTCTAGGTACTCACCCTGACAAGGATTGTGTCTATTACTTAAGGTGGGTACTTACCCCCTCAACTACTAAACCAATTTCTTACAAACCTCATAATTGCCTGGTGGGCATTTTGGCACAGGGTTAGGAGTGATAACATTTATGAAGTCATATCAGAGGATTCATGAGCTATGTACTGACCACGTCTGGTGTGCATCTATGTGAAAGGATGTAGTTTCCACTTGAATGGTGTGGTCTCTGGTCTCTGTGGGTAAGTGGTATTTGACTTGTTATTGAAGGTGTGTCCTGTAGTGGAAATGAGATGTGAAATGGTGTGGTGTTGTTTGGTGGGGAGCAGAGTGATTTTTAGTTAGGTATAAGGATTTGCTGTTCGGCAGTATTTTTCGCTGTGTATGAAATGCTCCCAAGTGGCCTAGGTTGACATGAAGTGAGTGTTGTAATGTACATGTGCAGTCATGCACAAAATATCTTGAGTGGGGCAGTGTACCGTGATATGCTATCAGTTTTGCATTGATGGTGATAGAGCGACGTATCTACACCTGAATCTTTTAGTAAAATCATCAAAAAAATCTCCCCCACTGGTCGTATGGACATTTGATTCTATACTTGAAGCATTGTAGAAAAGCTAAGATTGGAAATACACTTCAATTTCTGTGAAGCCAATGCACCTTCACAATGACGATAAAGAAACAGTTAAATCAACTTTAAAGATGTAATTTAAGTAAGTATCCAAATCTAGATAAAATTAGCTAAGATTTAGGAAATATTTCAATACAGCCAAAACATTAAAATGTTCCAGTATTCCAGGTCTTAGTATAATAAAGAACAATATAGTACCAGCCACTATATAGAGAAAACAGGTACACCAGATCAGGTGTTCCATGAAGAATCTTTCCCTACCTATTCTAAACTTGCAAATGAGCAGGGGATTTCTTAACAGGAAGCATTGGTGGTGTCAGTATGGTTTCACTCTTCAGTAGAAGTTCAAAAAAAATAATAGAGTGTTTGGAATTAAGCTTTCCAATCAGAGAAACCTAGCAAGGAAAGAGATCTGCTCTTCCTCTAAGTTAGGAAGAAAACTGCTCTAACTAGCTACAGAACACTAATTAAAAGCACAACTGAGAATTCCAGAATGTGCATATCTCATTCCCACCATCAGAAGCAAATCCCATTACTGCATTTGTTGGGAGTCTGCATGCCCCCAAAATTCCGGCCTTCACACAATTAGGTACACATCTTCTTGTGCTTGAGTGTTGCATCTTCCTGGTACACCAGGTACAGAGGTCCCTTTCACGATCGTCGTCCATGCCTGCCGACAACTCCTTTTCTCCGGCCTCACTATCAATGAAATACACTACAATAGCCTTTTCTCTCGCTAATGAGGGTCACAATAACACACCTGCAGAGGAGAGAAGACAGCATATTGACAGCATTTAGAACAACCATTTCAGCTAAGGTTTAATGTCAATCTAAGTTAGCTCGAGAATGAAAATAGATTCACTTTACAATATCATTAACATTTAGCAACTAGGCAATCTATATTGAGACATAAATATGCAGTAAATATGGATACATTTGTTTATTAGTTAACCTAATACAATTATATGTGTACTATTTAACAATTAAAATGACAACATTCCACTATTCTATTTGGGTGTTACGCGTTAATAAAATTAAATACACGTTGTGTATATAGGTTACGTATAAATGTATATAAGTGATGTGTATATGTTGGAGTCTAAAGTTACGCTGCTCCATTGGGATGGGGTTTTGTATGTACTATGCTTTCTTATGTTATTATTGGTCTGATGAAGTGTTGTTGGAGATGGGGGCAATGGGTAGAGCGCAGGCATGAGTGTGTAGTGTTATGGAGAGTGGTGAAGTGGGGCATTGTACAATACCTTCAGTGCGCTTGTGTAGTATAGGTGTGTCATGAAATGTTGTGCAAAGAAAGTTGTGCTATGGTATTGTGTGTTATTTATGTGTTTTTTGTGCCCCTGGATGCAGGTAGTCAGATAAAGTTGTGCTGCTATAGCATGATGTGAAAACGTGGTGTGAATAGATATGTTGAGCAGGTATATGTTCTGTCAGCTTTCAATATCAGCATAGTTTATGGTATGAAGTGCTGTGAAGTGCTGTGTTACGTTATTGTGGTGGTCAATGGGCTGCCTGCTGCAGTGTGGCACTAGTTTGAGTACTTTGGTAAAATATGGACATGTGTGGTGTGCTGGAAATGGTGTTGAATCAGTATGGTTCCTATAACTAGGATTGAGGTAATGTGATGTGACAGCAAAAAATCTAATAATATTAAAAAGCGATAAATTATTGTTTCACAATTACCTTTTGAATTCTTCCATGATATGCAGTTACTAAACACTTAAAACTATACATTGATGTTATAGAAATGTTTTCGAACGTCATGGGGTTCTGTCATCGAACTCTTATCTGAGGAATGTTTCTGTGATGCACCAATTATATATGCTGCGGCAATAAACGATGAACGAATGCTGAATGAATCAAACATTCACCCCCAGGAAAGAGATCTGGGTTAAATCCATCGTTCTTTTGCTCACTACACCACCCCAGTTTGGACCCAGTCATATGCAAATCAGTCTTGACCCTGCTCCTCATGGGAACAGTCCAGCCCGAACTGCCAAGCTGGGTCCTCCCTGGACCGGAAACAAGCATCCTGAGACCGGTTTCAGGGTAACACTCCTCATCAGCCAGGCTTTCACTTGTCTATCCACCTATTTACTCTGCCATCCTTTCACCTGTCCATCCAGCTATCAATTTACTCACCCATCTATCCATCCATCTATTCTTTTTCTCTCCCATCTTTTCACCTGCCCATTTATCAATCCATTCATATCAATCATCCATCTTTCCATTTACTCTGCCAACCTTTCACCTATCCATCCACCTACCATTCACTTATCCTTTCACTCACTCATTCATCTACCCACTCATTCATCCACCCACTCTTCTGTCCACATAGTCATTCATCCACCCACTCATGCATCCTTCCTTCCATTCAATATTCCTTCTATATTTCCCTTTTCTGTTTACCCATCTTCAGTTCTTCCTTGCTTCTGCTTGCTCTTCTTTTGAAGCTGCATTCCTTTACAGCATTAATTATGAGCTTTTTGTCTGTCGAGTTGCAGACAAAAGATGCCCATAAAGAACCCCACCCCCGCTGTAGCTCCTATAGTGAGGGATTCAAGACACCTCTGCACAGCTCCTTGCGGAGTTGGAGCCGAAGCATCTTCACTCCTGTGCCCGCCATGCATGGTGGGAAGCAGCGTCCTTCTTCTGGGTCCTGAGGTTGTTTTCCCAGGACCCGGTAGTAGTATTTGGGGCCTGCGGATGGGATCCTGGTGGCATTTACTGTTGTACTGGCTTCGGTGATGGGATCCCCGGGAAAAATGAGTCTGGGGAGGGGGCACCACACATGCCACCTCCGTGAGCAAAATAATTAAATTAACCTTGCACATACCACTGGGTACTGGCCCACCCAAGGGGTAATTTACGATAATGCAGAGGATCCCCAGGGGCTCTATTTCTCATTCAGGGGCTCAAAGGTCAAAATATTTGGAGGTTCATAACTGTGACTTCGCTGGGCCAATTTTGATGATCTTGGGCTTGTTTTACTCTGGATGGCATTTGAAGGGGGGATGCTGGATTCAAAAGGGGTACACACTGTGTGGAAGTGGTTTCAATAGCTCCCAGCGCCAATTTTCTCCTGTAACTGGCTCCTGATGCTCTTCTCCTCATGCTGGTGTAGAGAAGTGGTCCTCAGGTGGTGTAAGGGGACCAGAATCACTGGCCCTTGAGAGACCCAGTAGTCTCGGTGTCAGCTGCAGACAGAATCCTCAGTACAAAAGGGAGCTTGGAATTACAGCTGTTTCTGGTGTTGCCATTGTCATGTCCGGGTCCATAGTCTTACCCTCCTTCATGCTCAGGAAATACCACTTTTATGCCCAGAAAACTGGTGGGTCAGTGACACCCATTTGTCTAACCCTAAAACTGGTTCTGGACAGTTTTTCTCTCTTCCATGGTTTGGGCCCACCCTGACTAGTGACACAAAAGACTGGTGTCAAGTCTATTTGTGTATGCTGGAGAAAGTCCCTTTGAAGTGTAATTAGGGCAGACCCAACTCCTCCCCAGCCATCCTGTCAGGAAGACACAAATTCCTCTACACCCAGGCCCTTTTGTTTTCTGTCTGTCTCCAATATGCATTTCCCAATGGGAGAGCCATTACCATCCCAGGCAGCTGGCAACTCCAAGAAACTTAATGTAGCAAAACACTGACTTTCTAAAAGTTGCATTTCTAAAATAATAATTTAAATTCCGAACTCACAATTAACGAGGACTTTAAATTACAATTCAAAAGAGTGTAAGAAGTATTTTTCTAGCTGCTACCAATTTGAATTTAGCACTTAATAAATGTAACATTGTAGCCCAATGATTGCCTACGGTAGCAGCCAGCATTCCTTGTTACAATGAAAATCGTTTTTGGGGATATTTCATTGTTAGGACATGTTCCACTTTAATTTCTACATGCCCTACTGTGAAATATTTGCCCCCTGACTTTATGGGAAATAAGGTCTATCTCAGGGTTATTTATTAATATTTAAGAGGATGGTTTAGGCCTGTCAAAACAAGTATTTGGACCAGTCAAATTTGCAGTTTAAAACTGCCACAGGCAGGTTACCTGTGAACAGCCACCAGGTTGCTCACGACTGTTGTCTCTCGCATGCAGCATGTACCCATGTGCACACATGTGCCCACGTGTTCATGTGTAACCATCCCAGTACCCATGCCCTAGCTGTGTCACAGCGGCCTTATCTGAAAAGGCTGGAACCTGGCAGTAAACAATTGCAGTCCAATTTACCATGAAATTACTGGGAGTGTGACCGAGGTAATGAGACTCATCCACTATAAAGGTCCAAAACTAGATGATCAAAAAGTAAAAAAGCTGGGCGTGCTAAATGGGCAGAACCCATTTGAAACAGATATCAATACAAAATGTATGACAATACTAAGGTTCTCCAAAATTATGTTTAGGTTGATATAATCCTATGATGCACATTATGACTCCAAGGGGTGTCCTGGCATTATCATCCCAGGGTGTGTCCTGGGGCTGAAGTTAACTTACACACATGAGCACCATCACTGGTGTGATGAATTTAAAATTGTGACATTTAATGAAAGGATCACCAATCTCTTTTAATAAATACCTTAAATTTACTGATAATACTGATGAACTACCTTAGCCTTGCCATTGTGTTAGGAAAAGGAGATGTATGAAACTTTAGAACTGCCACAACGTTTTAGTTATTTATTTAATGTATTTTATTAATGAAAATTCAAAAATGTTCGTTTAATTTCTGTGCACCTCACTTTATGTGGAATCTGTACTTTATTCTGTCAGCATAAATGTAAATGTTACATGACACAATTATTTGTTGGACCTGTAAGTAATGTAGTATTACAGATGTGAACAGAGATGTAAAACTGTTCAGCTTTCAACTTTACCTTTTCTTTAACTGTGCAAGTTTTAATAAGTTTGAAGCAAGTGAAGTTAAAAAGAGCGTCAGCTTCAGCAGCCCATCACTGCAGCTAGAAATCATCTCAAATGCAGCAAAGGGCCATGTTTGACACGGAAGTGTGGCTGCTCTGTTCCAGGCACTCCAGCTTATGAGCAAACTCCAGGGTGCTGTCCCCAGTCCAACACTGTCTGCATTGTGGCTATTCCTCTGCCCCATGCCACCACCTCAGTGAAATGTACCCCTAACGCTATTCCCCAAACTGTCTGTTTCCTACTCCAAGTACTTGCATGGGGAGAGATTACAGCAGCTGTTTTCGCAATTGTCTAACACCGAATGTCCCATCCCTAGGGGAATTCTGTGCTAGAAAATTGAGAGAGCACTTTACCTTAAAATGTGTTCAAAACTAAGGGGCTTATTTACGAGCTCCTTGCGCCGTCGGTACGTCATTTTTTCCCATATTAAAAATGATGCCCTGTCAGCACAAGGGGCTTGTAAATAAATCCTAAGGTCCTCATTTATGAGGCCCCTTGCACTGCTGGGAGTTATGTATCAATGGGGTAACCCGTAAGACCACTGGACCCGGATATATTGTGGTACAAGAGAGGATGGTCACAGTGGTAAATCAATTGCACTTAGACGTAGGAAAAAGTATATCCAATCATACATTTGAGGAAAAAAACGATAAAGCATCACCATAAACAGCTCAAATGCAAATGTGATTTATTTCATCACATAATGGGTATCACAAGAATAAATCAAATAAACAAGGCAATCCATGACCTAACTTTACATGGTATTGGTGCTCAGAAGGGGAGTGGTAAGTGTTTAGGAAGGATAAAGTGATGGTGAAACAGAAAGGGAAGGTAATGTGCATTTATATACATTCAGAATTTGTTTAATCTATCCAGCAAAGTGTTGGCAAAAAACATATATGGAAAATCATAACAATATTGAGGGCACAGATACAAATTCTCTGTCACCCCCGTTTGACAAATGATAACACAACTGTCGACGTTTCGACCCCTGCAAGCATAAAGGTTGTTTCCGCCTTATTGGGGGGTCTTCTTCAGGACCAAGAGGGGGACTTGTGATAAGGGCAGGCACCTAAGAGTAATTGAATTCCAAGCATTAGTTTGGTGATGGGAGCGTAAGGAAAGTATCAAAGTGTTGAAATCATAAAATAATTACCAAAATATATGAAAGCAGCACGACGAATCTGGCTGTAAGGTAAAAACGAAGGGCCCGTGAGCTCCTAAAGTCAGAGACGACAAGAAAAGGAAAAGGGCGTAAGGGACCCCCTAGACATGATACTGGACATAATGTGGATGTTTGAAATCATGAGAAGACTTACTGTGAGGGAAAAAGAAATCTTACTCCACAGTCCATGAATGAGGAAAGGGGCTAATTGCACGAATGAATCCAATAAGGGTTCATAAGTAACCTGAATGGAGGAAAAGTTGCCATTAAAAAGGTGAATCAGGCACGTGAACGACTTGCGTGAAAGAGCACAATATGGATAAAAATAGCGTGGTCGACCGTGTGAGTGTGCTGAGGAAGTGCCGGTATAGTCTGCTAGGTTGAGGCATGCGTGACCGCACCAAATGAACTCGTGATGGGCGGTGTCATGCCGGCTATGATAAGTTGCCGTAGGATTATCGGCAAGCAACGCTGATGGGCGAGCAAAAGTGAGGGCATTAGTCAATTTGAGGACGGCTAACATATACATATGCGGCAGTGAGGACGGCTAAGATATACTAGGGGTGAGCTCGTAAGCACGGCTGGAATTACTTCGTGCAGCGGTCAAGTGGTTGTGAGTTAAAAACAGGAGAGCATAAATACAAGAAAACGCGAGATGGGTAACTTGAAAACGGTTGCCATTCCTTCTCCAGGCAATAACTAAAGTCAGCGATCCCGTGATACCGCTAAACATGCTTATGTGCAGCAGTCTAAATACTATGAAGGTATTATTGCTAAAACTGAAAGTGTAAGTGCATGTGACCGCGAACGGGTGCATTTATCACAGAAAGATTAAACCGGCTACAGTTTCATCCTATAAACGGTCTACTAGGAGACCCGTATAAATCATTCAGATTTAAAGTGAGGGGAGGGGAAGAAAAAACATAATGCCTCCAAACGCGCATGATGATTGGAAAACAGATGAGACATACCTGGCAGCAGCTCTGACCGAATCTGAGTGGCAGCCTACCCCGGGTGTATGGCCCTTATGAAGCCGCGTTCAAGTACGTGAACGCAGGGCACGTTTCAGAGAAAGTCGCTGGATGCTGTCAGCGATTGCAGAGCGCAGTGTATGTGAGTGTTTACGGTAAGACAGCATTAATGGAGGCAGATGGCTGTCCGGCAGTAATAGTATGCCGGCGCACATTCTAAAGACATTGTGGCGATGGTAGGCCATTTAAAAATAACGTGATTAAATTACAGCAGAAAAATAAATGCAGAAACATAAGAGAAATAAATAACATGTGCAGTTTGTGAAATATTTGGGGAAACGAGTAAGGGTAGCAATCAGTCTCTGCTTAAAAACGCATATTTAGCAACCGGGTCTATGAGGCCATTGAGGAAAGTGTCTGTCGGGGATAGCCTAAGCATTATAAAGGTTTTGAATTATGAAGAGCTGGGACATACAGTTGGTAAGTCACGTGAAAGTCACTATACAAAAAATTGTAAAGGTTTTGAATTACAAAGAGCATGGACATACAGTTGGTAAGTCCCATGAGAGTGACTATAACACAGTGAGTTACAGTGGCACATGAGACATGGTGGCAATCAATCACTGCTTAAACATGAAAGTTGTGCATATGTGGCATCCAGTTCATTAACCCCTTGACCTCAGCGCAAATTCCGCCGCGGTGCGGGCAAAATAATGAGTGGGCGGGGTTCGGACGGCCTGCGGCCGTCCAACACATGCAAGGGGTTAAGGCCATTGCGGACAGTGTCTAAAGAGTCCATCCATTTGCATTCCCGTATGTTTAAAATAGAGTTCAGATCGCCACCCCGGATCCCCAGTGTGATTTTCTCAAGGACTACCCATCTAATGGATTCTGGGTGATGGCCCATAGTCTGGAAATGGTCAACAAGTGGCGCCCCTGTGGTCCCACATCTGATCCTACTACAGTGTTGCAGTATCCGTGCCTTCACCTTTTGTCTTGTTTGGCCAATGTAGATCTTTTCACAAGGGCAAAGAATTGCTTAGATTACCTCAGATGTTTTACAGTTCGTATGTGCTTTTAAGTCAATCTTGTGTTCTTGAAAACAGAATTGCTTGGTTTCAATGGTTAATCCACACGCTTTGCATTTGCCACATTTATAGTGACCAATAATGTCTGGTAACTGACACAGGGTTGAATGGTGGGTAGTGGTGGTGTTTCCAGGAGTGATCATACTACATAGTCCCTTATGTTCTTGCCTTTTTTAAAGGAGTGCATGGGAGGGTTAGGTATCTCCAGGTCATCGGCAACCAATCCCCAATGTTTATTCACAACTCGTTTGATCTCGTTGCTCCTTGTATTAAATGTTGTCACGCAGATCATCCTGTCCAGGGTATCTGTTGGGCGTAGTTTGGGCGCCAGGAGTACATCCCTCTGGTTAAACCAAGCTCGCTTCCTTGCGCGTTTAACCATCCTCCTTGGGTAGCCACGCTCAACCAGACGGATGATCAGGTCATCAGATTCATCAAAGAAGTCTTCCTTCCGTGAGCAATTCCTCCTGATCCTCATGAACTGCCCAAAAGGCAGGTTGTCTCGTAAGCCTCTCGGGTGGTGGCTCCCGTACCTCAACAGTGTGTTTATCTCCATCGGTTTTCTATACAAAGTGGTGTAAAGATGTTGATTGTCAACTTTGATCAAGATGTCGAGGAAGTCAATCGTGTGTTTATCCCAGTGGATGGTGAACTTGATATTGTTGGATCTCCCATTAATCCAGTCAAAAAACGTTAGGAGTTCCGTTGGGCTGCCGATCCAAATTAGCAGCACGTCATCTATATAGCGTTTCCAATGTGTCACATGATTCCTGAATGGGTTGTGTTCGCTATAGATGAACTCATCCTCAAAATTGTCCATGAATAGGATTGCCTTGTCCGGGGCAAAACTGGCACCCATTGCAACTCCCTTGGTCTGTAGGTGGTATTCACCCTGGAAGAAGAAGTTCTTCATCATTGCAATTTCCAGCAATTGGAGGATTAATTCTGTAGGAAAGTTAGGTCATGGATTGCCTTGTTTATTTGATTTATCATTGTGATACCCATTATGTGATGAAATAAAATCACATTTGCATTTGAGCTGTTTATGGTGATGCTTTATCGTTTTTTTCCTCAAATGTATGATTGGATCTACTTTTTCCTACGTCTAAGTGCAATTGATTTACCACTGTGACCATCCTCTCTTGTACCTTGCACTGCTGGAGCGTCACTTTTTGAGACGTTCTGTGCAGCAGGAGCCTGTTCCGAATTTACGAGGCAGCACTAAGCCACTTTTTTGGCTTAATGCTGCCTCGTAAATATTGTTCACTTTAACCCAGTTTTCTGCGTTAAAGGGGCGTACAATGGGTGTTGCTGGGGGCGTTCCCACATCCACTTCCCCACATTTACAAGAAATCGTAAATCTAATGCAGCGCCAAAAACTAAGGGAGGCACAACGAGGAGAAATATCCTTATTTCTCCTTGTTTTTCCTTTTTCTATGTGTGGTGCACACATAAAAAGAGAAAAAAGCCTCTTGTGATTATTTTTGTGCAGCAAAGTTTCCCTTACTGCACAAAAGTAATCATCCCCTTAACACAGGCACCCTTGCATTATGGTGGAAAGGTGCCTGTGTTGGCGCACGGCAGCCCATTGTGCGACGTCTCAGGGGAAAAGGACAGGCATGCGTCTTATCTGATAGATACGGCACATCCTGCACTTTTCTCTTGACGTAGGGCAGCACAGCAGGAAGGCCTGCGGCGCTGCCCGATGGCAAAACCTCATAAATGAGGTCCCTCATTTTTTATCTAACCCCATTAAAGTCAATCCCATGATTGTTCAGAACTGGGTGTCTCTTTCATTCCCTTTCAACTTTGCTAAATGTTTAGGTTTCATACTGGACTCTGATATATCAGTTGTCAATCTTATTTCAAAAATTGCTACAGCAGAATCATACCAAATGCACCTAATACAGAAAATAAAGCATTTGACTATACCTGCAAACCTCTGGATGGAAGATCAGTCACTTTCACCTTCTAGCATAGACAGCAGAAATGCTTTACGTTATTGCCTCATGTTCGGGCAGAAGCACACTCAGAGAGATTTGTGATAGTTTCAAGATATATGATATTCTTTTAAAGTCATAAACCACAAAAAAATCCCTAACGAAAATAGAAACACATAGGAATATGTAATAAGCTAAATGACACAAAACGATAAAAATCAGATATATTTCAAGAGATATGAATTTTCAAATTTTCAAGACAACAACAGCAAAGAAAACACAAAGTGCCAAGTCATGTGCATGTTTGAGGTTAACCGGGGCTTCGGGATCATTTCTGGCCAATCCCAATGAAGTACGGATCGGATGAACCTTGCAGGTAGCACCAGTTAAAATTTTACCATGGAACTTGGGGGTTTAGATAAAGATAAGCACCTGGGTGGTTTGCTAGACCTAGGATGGCAGAGCCCTTGGACTCAGAACCCCTGGCAGAGGACCACTTGCCTACTCTTAGGCCTACCTGGCCACAACAACTTTAGTTTCTGATTCATTCTGAGTGGTTCGCCATGGCTATTGTGTCATCTCAGCATTCTGTTATGCTATTGAACAGCAAGCCTCCAAAGCAGGGGCCTCAGTATATAAGCAGGATGAAACATTTCTTAAGAAGAAATTTAATAAAATAAGTAGGGGAAGGCTATATCTCCTGCAGGACACTTCTTAAAATCTTAGATGGTCCGAGCGGGATGGTGGGATTTCAACAAACTTTGCACACTTGGTGAGAAGAGACATAAACCACAACTCACTAAATCCACTCGGCTTCTGATAACTTTCTCCTTCAAACTTCTTGTTTGTTTACAGTCAATGACCCTGGTGCCTATCTTTTAGGTTTTTCTCCAGACCCACTCTGATTGGCAGAGTTTCAGTTTACTCGAGGTTAAAGATGAGGAAAATCAATTATTATTTATTAAAATTGACCGAAGCTTGTCTTTGCAGCTGCTGAGTGGAAGCTCACATTTTACAGCTGTTAATGTCCTGAGATTTAGAGCACTATGACAGGTCTCAGGGGGATTTATTACTAGCATCACTCCCACTAGCTAATGACTGGGTCAAATCAACATTCAGCATGTCTAAGTCAAGTGACTTCCAATTTTTGTTGGATGACATTTCCATAGCTGACTTGGAGACGATTATTAAAGCCAATTCCAAAAGGGTCAACAAAATGGCCCAACTATGCGACCAGTAAAGCGTCTTCGGTAGTCAACTGAGATTATGACATACAAATTGGGTCTAAAATGTGACATTCCCTATGGGTTAGTTTAGCATTGGCAGTTTCTAAATTGTACATAACCAATGCTTCCTCTACCTCACGGTGGAGGCTGGCAAAATGCAGCTACAGTCAGAGGTTGAGGTCACTCAGCACTACTTAGTTGGCTCTATATAAAGTATGCGATCTGACTTGTAGAATTGTGTTTTAGTCTGAGGGAACATTACAAAAGGACAAAGTACCAGATAGGTTCCCCGCTTGTCGTAGAAAGATGGTGGGCTTCAGTGACCTAAATACTGCAAAATCTTTAGATTTATCTAAAGAGATTTGTAAGATAATTGGTATACCTCATCCTTGGGCAGGAGACTAGCTAGATTGAATCAGTTGGTGTAGGTTCATTCACTATTGGGATTCAGTTAGCCATAAACCAGGTTTCTCTAACACACGGTAAAAGATATTCAAAATATTCAGTCAAAAATAATATGCTCAATAAATTTGCTTATTTTTGCACAATACTGTGACATTAATTTACATGGCTTTAATATTTCTGGTTTTACTACTAGCTCGGCTAGCATACAATGAGATGTATCACAGTGGTACTGAATTAACTAAATTGTCAGATCTCAGAATCTGGATTTGGTTATTTGCCATTGAGTAGTCAGGAGAGAGCAATACTAGTAGATATAAGGTGTTAAACCTGATTCAAACCCTATATGTGCAGCACACGTGAGAGCACATGAGCTGAGTGCCCGTCTTCTGTCAGTGGCCTGGCATACACGGGCGCAGACAGGCTCGCTTTTGGCACTCTCTTCATGTACCACCAGCGTTTGGGCTGCACACATCCCCTTCATGGCCAAACTTTACAGGACTTTAAATGGTGTAGGGATTGGTAGCATGTGCCCTAGCTTGCGAGAACAGGATTTACAACCTGAATGTGAGCTATATTTTTAAGACTGTGTATAACTTAGCAGACAATAACATACAACTATGATTTATCAAACCAAAGGATGCATATAAATAAGTGAAGAAGCAAAGGGATTGACGAATTTCAAAGTGTGGGGAGTGATCCAATATCTATAGAACAGGTTAAAACTTGGCACTAAATGCAGCGGTGTGAGGTGTAGTTAAACAGCAAAGGAAATTAGTTACATTGTGAAATCATAGGATTTATTGTGGGGCCAAACAACACTGGGATTAAATAGTACAATGACTTTTGGCACATTATCTAGCTTGGATGTGTGCTAAATGTTCTATTGTTGTGAAGTTTCTGTTTTCCTTTGAAAAATAATATCATGCTTTGCTTTCAAAGATTTAACAGAGGGGGTTACTCATAGAAATCCTATTAGTAGGGTCCAATGAGAAAATGTATTTCTGAAAGGAGCTGTGGCTACTAGTCAACTCCAACCTTATGAAATTAGTTCATATTTCCAAAGACAAGAGAGCACAAGGGAAATGGAAAATACAGGCGGTATTTGCCACTGTATGGATTCTTGCTTTCTGAAATGTAATGCCTCATATTTACTTTTTTTATATTGAGGAAGAAAAATCAGTGAAGGGGAAAATGATTCCCCAACATGCACTCTAAAGCAATAGACAATAGATTATGGTTAATAAAGGATTTATTATATCTCCTTAGAATTTCAGGGAAAAAATAATGCATGCCAGTACAGGGCAAACAGATGAGGAGAGCAGCTTAAAAACAGGAAGCCTTAAGTATGTTGGACAGGCAATCAATTGGTTTCAGCATGTTAGTGATCCTGAGTAAGAAAAGGTGCCAGCTTTCAATAAATGGTTCCATCTACCACCTAAATATCATCAGAACTCAATTAATAAGATGCATTTGTATGCATATTATTTGTATGCATTTGTATGAAGTAAAGGTCATATTTTCATCAAGCTCCTTGTGTGCTGAGCTATACTATTTTATATATATCCACGCTACATGTACCATTCCAGTTGGACCATAGAAAGTATTGCATGTTTCGGTGGAGAAAGCCAATCAGAAGACCACCTTCATAAGTACACATAAAAATCTGTTTGCTAGAACAGAGGAGAGGGTGATGGGTAGCTTCAAATAAATGAGGATTAAACCACCAAACATACTTCTACTAGACCTTTACAGGATCAATTTATCATGCCTGGAAAAATATCTCAGAACTAGAGCATCCCAGAGATCACCATCACAACCATCTGGATATAAATGACGTTACAGCTCCAGTCATTAAGTTTAGTGTAGGCTGTTCAACACCACTTATATCGGCGGGGCTGAAAATGGTCTATTCCTTTTTCCAAATATACAGTCCTTGTGCTTGCTAACGTGACCGATACATGATCTCCAGTCTGGGCAACAAACACCACAAAAGTATTGGCCAACCCAACAGAAATTATTTAGGATGCATTTGATAGATCCTAATATTTCTTTTTTTATTCATGATATCCCTTTAAAAATGGGCCTTTCTGTTTTACCATCTCGTAAAATATGCTTCCTTTATAGTTTGCAAAATAAAAATCTGAGTGGTGCACATGCTGATGTTACATGAACTCAGGCTGAAGCAAAGAAGAGCGTGCTTTTTCTATATACTTCTGCCAGCAAGTGTAGTCATAAACAGATTATGATTGGTTATCAAATGTATGCGGATGACACTGAGCTCCACCTGAAAGCTTGAAGCTGAGAATGGCAACCTTCCAAGCTCTCCCACTGCATCTCTTACATCCACTGTTAGATGCAGAACAACTGTTTATACCTTTGTGTTGAAAAGACCAAAATGTTGCTCTTTATCCCTTTGAGCCCAGCTTCTATCCGTCTCTCTTGGCCTGAAGATATAGTTCATCCCATACCCTAGTGAATCAAGCATGCTGTCTGGTAGGGAACTTCAATAGTGATCTTTCATTTTCCCCGCAGATAAAAGCGCTTTGTAAAACCACATTTTTCCACCTCTGCCATTTCTCACCATGGCCATATCCTGCCTGAATTACTGTAATGATCTCAACAAAGCCCCCTCCCCCAGCACATCCATCACTCAGCTCCAATAAGTAAATAAAATATATATGGTGCTTGCCCTACATTTATCCCAAAATGCCATGAAAATATTTCCCCTGCACCCATATTTTTTAAGTGGCTCCCTGAAAAAGAAATGGTGGCATTTAAAATACTTTGCCTTGTCCACTAGGCACTACATGAACAAACTCAAACTGCATTGCTAGCGTCTTCATTCCTAACAATTGATTTAGTCTCTCAGGTTAGCTGACAGAGGGCTGATACCAACCCAACAATTCAGATATAAAAGATACAATGGCCACTCCCTTCTTTACCAGGGCTCCTTCCTCTGGAATTTGCTGCCCATGCACTGGAGACTTGAAAAGGATTACCTCATATTATACCTATTATACCTCAGGAAATATCTGAAAATGACCTATGGCACTCTGGCGTTCATATAATCTGGTTGTCCAAGGATCAGTGAATCACCACTACAGGTCAGACCCAAAAGATCAACCCTCCCATTAAATTGGGGTACTGGACTTCTACATGTGCAACGATTTTACACCAATGTGAACACTTTAGTATAGATATTGTTCAAATTCATAAAAGAAGGCCATTTGGAACATATTACTATGTCTGGTGCTTATTTACTGATCTGAGCCCATCAATTGGGTGGTTAGGAGTGCTTAGCTGTTACATCGATGGGGAGGAATACACTCCAAGCTTCGGTAGATGTTAGAAGAGAAGTTAATTCCATAGAGAACAAGAAGTCAGCACAGGGGTCACTTCGGTGACACACCAGAGACTTAACCAACCAGCACTAGCCCAACCTGGAATGTCCCTGAGGCACACTGAATAAAAACATTGTAGTCACCCTGACAACCAATGTCCTTTTCCACTGACTAATACAGATACATTTAATTGAATAAATATTACAATGAAAAGATAATACATAACACATCATTCTCCCTAGAAAAAAACCCAAGCAAAATAAAAAAGAAAATTAAATCGTCCAAAGATTAAAATTACATCACATAGACTTCAAGATACTTGGGTCTTAATGCTGATCTTTTGGGTCTTTGAGAAAAACTACTGCGAGATTGAGAACAATTGCTCTTCTCTAACTTCACCTCTACATCCTGAGATTTGGGCAAAGAGCAGACTCCTCTAACCCAATTTCCAAGCCCCCTTCATCCAAGGTAGATTCACTATTACAGTCAGCACCCAATACTTCCAAACCAACATCAGTATCACATTCTGCATTGTCACACATTCTACCATTCTTACCCACAAATGACTCCAAAGAAGACTCCACATTACCAAAGGAGCCTCCATTGAGATCTTCAGCAAAATCCTTCAAACAACCAGAATCGCAAACACAATCAACATCCTCACCAATATTTTCTCTAGCACAGCCCTTTTTAACCAATCACCATCAGAAACCTTGGCTACTCCCCTTTTTAACTCCACCTTTTGCCACCAATCACTCTAACAGCGTGTTTATCAACTTGAATAATTTCGCTTTCTGGAAAGAATTTTGAACCTGAATTCTTGATCAGTCTCCAAATTAAATTGCTCACCCACACAAAACTCTACTCCTTTGACCTACTTATGATCATCATATCTGACCTTAGACTTACCCTGAGTCCCTTCCATCGGAAATCTCACCTGATCCAAACTAGGGATGCGATTATCCACCTTGGATTCTTTCACCGCCCATTCAGGTGAAAGTTCATTGAATAAATGTCTTCCCTTTAACAATACAAATGGAGCAACCCCGGTAGTAGAATGAGGCATATTGTGATATGACCAAATTCTTTTGGTAACTAATTCATGCACCTGAAATCCTAAAGATATAGCTAATTGCCCAGTACCCTACAGTCTTTCCACCATGCCATTTCCTCGTGGGCCATAGAGAGCAGTGGTAAGATGTCTGATTCCTAGATTTTTAAAAAAGTTTTTCATGGCATCAGACACAAATTGGACACCATTATCTGTGACCAAAAACGATGGGATACCCTCCAAGCAAAACAAATCTTTAAAATAATCAATGACATTGATGGTATTGGGTTCCCTCATAAACGTGAAAGCGACCCATTTAAAGTGATAGTCTACCACAATCAAAACAAACCTCTTGTCACCATTTAAACAGCCAATGGGTCCAAAAAATCCATACCAAGTTTTTCCCCTAGACGTTCTGGAAACATTACAGGACACAAAGGAGTGTTATGGGTACAAAGCGACTTCTCTGCCTGGGAACACTCCCCACAATTACCAACCATCACTTCCACCGCACTATCCATTCCCGGCCACCAGTAGTACAAACATAATATCTTCCTAGTTCCAGTCACACTTACATGTCCTTTATGTGCCAACTTGGCTAATTTAGCTCTTAAATCAGCAAGGGGAATCAACATAGAACCGCTCATGAGGAAACTGCCCTCCACACTCAACTCCTCTCTCACTTTGAAATAAGATTTAAACTTCTCTGCAATTTGAACTTTCCTGTGCCAACCCTGAGTAATCTACTTCTTGAGCACAGTTTGACAATTATCAATTGCCACCACTTACACTCAACTCTCATGTGAAATCACCTCTTTTGACACAGCAATCCCGTCCACTAACCCAATAACTATCTCTTTGTCCTCGTGATCCATCTCATTGTCCACATGAGAAACCAGACATATAGACAAGAAATCTGCCCTGCAGATTTTCCCACCAGGTATGTGCTTCATTCTAAAATTGAACTCATAAAGTTTTGAATGAAGGCAAATAAGTCTTGGGCTGGCATTACCCAACCCTTTGTTGTTCTACATGAAAACCAAAGCTTTATTGTCAGTGATAAGCACAATCTCTCTTCCCCACAAATATGTTGAAAAATGATGAGCACCCCACACATAGGCCAATGCTTTCTTTTCTATTGTACTGTAATTTTTTTCTGCCTCAGGCAATCTTCCAGAAGCGAAGGCCACATTGTTCTCAATCCCATTCTCGTCGCCAATTCATGTTACATCGATGGGTAGGAATACACTCCAAGCTTAGGTAGATGTTAGGTAGGATGCGCTAAATCACTGTCAAGATTCATAAAATGCACTTGCAGAAAAAATGCTCAAGTAAAAGAAGATGCCTCTTGAAGGTATGCACATCACCGCACTTCTGCCAGCAGAATAGTAGAACTGAGGCAAACCTATTAAATACATTTCATAAAGGTGTGCATGTCACATGGCTATTAACAGCATAGAATTGGATCTGTAACTGGTGTGCGCATCACCGCGTTAGGATCCACGTCATCGTCGAATCAGCACTGCATTGGAGGGCACTGAGTTGGTTCCGATTGGCGCAAATGGGTCACTGCATCAGTGTTTGCAGAAAACACCTGTAGAACCCACTTCTGAGGCCAAGGGCTGGCGGGGCACCTCAGGCAAGGGTATGACTCGCAGATGGCAGAGTTCAGCAGCATCAGCAGAGTTGCAAGAAGTCTTTTGTGTCCCTGAGACTTGACAAAACAGGAGGCAAGTCACCAAGCCCTTGGAGAATCTTGGGTACAAGGATGTAGAGAACAGGTCTGATCCTTCTTACTCCCAGGCATGAAGCAGCAGACAGCAGGCCAACACAGAAGAGCAGGTAGCAGAGTGGCAGTCCCTCCTACAGCACAGTAATCATTAGCAGCAGGAAGGAGCAGTCCCTCCTGTAGCACAGCAGCTCTTCTTCCAGTCAGAATGTCCTTGGTTCCAGTAGAGTTCTGATTTGGTGCTGTCAGGGGTCCAGTACTTATACCCAAATGTGCCTTTAAATTGAGTGAGACATCAAAGAGGCCTCCAAAGATCACAAGGTAGCTGCCTTTCCTGCCCTGGCTCCAGAATCACTACAGGGGTGTATGCAGCTCTTTGTGTGGGGGCAGGTACAAGTGTCAGCTCCTCCTCCCTCCCAATCTAACTCAGGAAAGCCCATCAGCCTGTTGATGGGCCATCAGGATGCACATGTCACACCTCAGCTTCCTTTTTGACTGCCTAGAGGGAATGCACAAAGCCCAGCTGTCACCCAACCCAGACCTGCATTTAGAGAGAGGAAGAGGCAAAGGATGGTTAAAATAAGATAATTGCAACTTTCTAAAAGTGTCATTTTCAGACTTCCAATTTAAAATCTGACTTCACCATAAGTTGTAATTTTAAATTGTGAGTTCAGAGTCACCAAACTCAAAATTTCTATCTTTTCCCAATTTTAAATTACACTTAAAAGATGTTTTAAGGCAATATTAATGTTAACCTATGGGAGTGATAGGTCTTGCGTTACTGAAAAAACAAATTTATCAGTTTTTCACTACCAAGCCATGTAAAACTCAAAAGTACATGTCCTACATTTTAAATACACTGCACCCTGCCCTCATGGCTGCCTAGGGACTACTTTAGGAGTGACATATAATTAAAACAAGGGAAGGTCTGAGCCTGGCAAGTAGGTTAACTTGCAAGGTCAAAATGGCAATTAAACTGTACACACAGGCTCTGCAGTGGCAGGCCTGAGTCATGCTTAAAGGGAAACTGAGTGGGTGGCACAATCAGTGCTGCAGGCCTACTAGTGGGATTTATTTTACAGGCCCTGGGCATATATAGTGCACTTTACTAGAGACTCACAAGTAAATGAAATATGCCAATTGTGGATAAGCCAATGCTAGTAAACAACAAAGGAGTATATCACTAATAAAAGAAGAGCATGCATGTATCCTTATTCACTGTAATGTTTACTTGTGAATAAAACCACTTTAGGTTTTTCAGAAGGCCCTCACTCACCAACCTAGTTGGTGACATGCTTCATCATCGGGCCCCACCAGGAGTGGCCGAATGCCACCCTAGTGTGCTGCAACGCCAGTTTACTGCAGAGCTGGTTAAGTGATTAGTGAAGAGTGGGATGAGTGAATTTTAAAAAAGTCCAAATTGTGTCAAAAAAATCTTTTATTTGTTTTGCCAATTAGACATAACTAAAACAGGTGTAGGATAAAGGACCAAATTAAAAGTCAGTTTTTATCCCCAGGTGTAGGTCAACATGTTTTTGCCTTTAGGTGAACAATTCGTCAGGCATTCGTCAGGACCAGTGTGTGTGGTGATGAACCTCGGCGGTATGGGCGCGCTAAGGCCCACCCTAACCAGGGGTTGCTAGTGTAAAAATACTCAGAACACTAGAAAGATTCCCTCAATTTAGAGAGGAACCGAGTTTATTCTGGAATAGTGTAAAAAAATGACAAACAAACATATAGGAGACAAAGAACAACATAAAAGTTATTTCAGTATGCCCTGGATGAATGTCATTACGAGAATAACATGCTTGGGTGCTCGTCGAGGTATTCAAGTAACCATAACAAGGACACGAGTGTCAAAATTAGTGAACTCGTGCACCTACTCAATTAACATGAGCCCCGTGAGACGACAAAGGACCGCAGTCCCTCATCGAGCCTGGTGGCGTGAATTATAAAAACCAAATGGTGGGCAGAGAGGTGTTCAAATGCCCGGTAAAAATTACTGACTTATACGTGAGCTATACCTAGCTGGTCCGATAAGCAAACTGGTGCTCGTAGGGCAAAGAAAGTAACACTAATAGTTTATAAGTAAAAAATCTTACAAAAGGTACTAGCACTCAGTGCACCATAGGTCTCGGGGGGTAGGGGATGGCGCTTTGGCACACCCTAAGAGACAGAAAATAAATGGGAACAGAAATTTAAAAAGAGAAGCACAATGAAAGCCACAAACATCACACAAGATCGTACTTATCTGTTGGAGGCTATTACTCACGCCCTGTCCGCCAGGCACCCGTTTGGAACCTGAGAGGAACCTCTCTAACCGGACCCCGAAGAACATCCATGGTCCGGGGCACGCTCTTAATAAAGCCCAGGAGAAAGGGAAGGAACCCATCATAGAACGTGCGCGAAGCTCGGGGTGGGCGTGGTTACTGCGGTGAACTGAACCAACTCCCTCGGCGTCAATGCTAGGTCACAAGGTAATAATGGGCCAATCGACACGGACAACTTCATTAACATTGTCCAATCGGGAAGAGTCTAGAAAGTACTTGTTTGGGAGCCAGTCAGTGGGGATAGTAGAAGAGTTGTTCCACGGCTCTCCAATCAGAAGGAGGATGACACCTCCAAGTGACTCAGCTAACGCGGGCGTTGTCAAGGCAACGATTGCGAGAATCACAAACAACATAGAAAAAATAATAAATATAAATATAAACAGAAAGACCGACCTCATGTGAGTGGCTTGCATAATTCTTACTCAACATGAGAGCATCGGCAACATGTTATTCGGCCAATAAACCACTCAAAATGAACTCAATAACCGAAACCAAACTTAAGAAGTCTTTTCAGAAGCATGTACTGACGAGAATACAGGAGCCCAGTGTTGGGTTTAGAGACAAAGCAGCAGTAGGTTCATGCTGCAATAAAATGTAACGAACAGAAAGTGAGGCCACCAGGTTAAGGTAGGATGGTCTCAAGTAGAGATCTGTGTCTCAAAACGAGGTACACTCCATAAACATAAGTGGGCACATAGATAGCTGTTAGATTGTCAAGTGAGTGTGAATTAAGTCTCATCTTTACATGGAGGAACTCTGATGATACTCAGCAGCCAAAGCGGAGGAAAATACGTGGGCACATAATTCAGCTGTTTGATGGAGGTGTGAGAGGTGTCACATTTTAGCGTGGGGAAAGAAAGGCTCACGTGGCCAAAAGAACTCTCACGTGGCCGCGAAGAGCCTCGTGACCAGATCCAGGTTCATAGATGGTTACAGAGAATCAGTTCTGCAGGACAGTTGCCCAGGGAACATGATCATTTAAGCCATTTGTATTTGTCCCAAGGCGGTAAACCCATCTTTGCTCTTTTTCAAACAGGGTTTTCTGAGTGTTTCTCTTACTGTTGACCTGCTCTATCACAGTCCACCTCATATCATTAGTAGTGTGGTTATGTTGCAGGAAGTGCTCACTCAGTTTGGTTGTCACTCGGCCGCACCTAATGTTGCTGCGATATTCGCATATGCGTAATTTAATTTTACGCGTGGTCATTCCCACATATCGCAACCCACACGGGCAAGTTATTAAGTATACCACGTTAGTGGAGTTGCAATTTGTGTGTGCTCTTTGTGTCCACACCTTGTTCGATTCAAGGTCTAGAGTTTTCGAATGTCGTGTGAGGTGGCAAATACTGCAGTTAGAGCACGGGTAATGACCTGTTACTCTGGGTAGGCCCCAAGCGTCTGTCACAGATGGAAAATCTCTCACTGTAGTTTCTCTTGGACGTGTGTTGACCAATGTGTCCCTAAGGCTACGGCCTCTTTTAAACGAAAACATCGGTTTCTCCCAGCTTCTGTTGTTGCTGTTTATGATGCGCCAATGTTTGTTTATGATTTTCTTTACAGCGTTAGATGCTGAACTAAAAGTGGTGACACATGTTAAAGGTATTGCACTAGGCTCTTTCGGAATTTCCTCGAGGAGTACTTCCCTGGGTTGGTGCCTTGCTCTTTTATAACCCTTGGTAAGTATCATGTCAGGGTAACCACGCTTCTTAAGTTTGGTAGTGAGGTCAGTCGCCTGTTGACGGAAATCATCCAGTTGACTACAATTCCTCCTTAGACGCAGAAATTGTCCGTACGGGAGGGTCTCCCGCAAGGCCCTTGGATGGAAGCTAGTAAACTCCAAAAGGTTGTTTCTAGCTGTCGGTTTATAGTGAGTCTTAGTCGAGAAGTGTCCATCGAGTTTCGAAATCACCACATCCAAGAAGATGACTTCTTGTCTTCCAATTGTGTGGGTAAACTTTAGATTTTGATCGAGCGTGTTAATCCAAAGGAGAAAGGCCTGTAGTGAATCCTCTGAACCTTGCCAAATTATCAATACATCATCAATGTATTCATCCTTAAATGTGCTACCCTGGCCCTCAAGAAAAACTTTTTTGAATTTAAAGGGAATTTGTTTCTCCAGTCCACTGGAACTTCAATGGGCAGCACTTTTGCCCCTAGTGTGGCAGGCCTGTATGTCTATGATTTTGAACACAAGTACATCCAGGATGCCAGTAACCCTTTTATCTCTTCCATAGGCCTATGGAAGAGATACATTGATGATGTATTGATAATTTGGCAAGGTTCAGAGGATGCAAGCCACTCACATGAGGTCGGTCTTTCTGTTTATATTTATATTTATTATTTTTTCTATGTTGTTTGTGATTCTCGCGATCGTTGCCTTGACAATGCCCGCGTTAGCCGAGTCACTTGGAGGTGTCATCCTCCTTCTGATTGGAGAGCCGTGGAACAACTCTTCTACTATCCCCACTGACTGGCTCCCAAACAAGTACTTTCTAGACTCTTCCCGATTGGACAATGTTAATGAAGTTGTCCGTGTCGATTGGCCCATTATTACCTTGTGACCTAGCATTGACGCCGAGGGAGTTGGTTCGGTTCACCGCAGTAACCACGCCCACCCCGAGCTTCGCGCTCATTCTATGATGGGTTCCTTCCCTTTCTCCTGGGCTTTATTAAGAGCGTGCCCCGGACCACGGATGTTCTTCGGGGTCCGGTTAGAGAGGTTCCTCTCAGGTTCCAAATGGGTGCCTGGCAGACAGGGCGTGAGTAATAGCCGCCAACAGATAAGTACGATCTTGTGTGATGTTTGTGGCTTTCATTGTGCTTCTCTTTTTAAATTTCTGTTCCCATTTATTTTCTGTCTCTTAGGGTGTGCCAAAGTGCCATCACCCCCCTCCCGAGACCTATGGTGCACTGAGTGCTAGTACCTTTTGTAAGATTTTTTACTTATAAATTATTAGTGTTACTTTCTTTGCCCTATGAGCACCAGTTTGCTTATCGGACCAGCTAGGTATAGCTCACGTATAAGTCAGTAATTTTTACCGGGCATTTGAACACCTCTCTGCCCACCATTTGGTTTTTATAATTCACGCCACCAGGCTCGATGAGGGACTGCGGTCCTTTGTCGTCTCACAGGACTCATGTTAATTGAGTAGGTGCACGAGTTCACTAATTTTGACACTTGTGTCCTTGTTATGGTTACTTGAGCACCCAGACGAGCACCCAAGCATGTTATTCTCGTAATGACATTCATCCAGGGCATACTGAAATAACGTTTATGTTGTTCTTTGTCTCCTATATGTTTGTTTGTCATTTTTTTACACTATTCCAGAATAAACTCGGTTCCTCTCTAAATTGAGGGAATCTTTCCTAGTGTTCTGAGTATTTTTACACTAGCAACCCCTGGTTAGGGTGGGCCTTAGCGCGCCCATACCGCCGGGGTTCATCACCACACACACTGGTCCTGACGAATGCCTGACGAATTGTTCACCTAAAGGCAGAAACATGTTGACCTACACCTGGGGATAAAAACTGACTTTTAATTTGGTCCTTTATCCTACACCTGTTTTTAATTATGTCTAATTGGCAAAACAAATAAAAGATTTTTTTGACACAATTTGGACTTTTTTCAAATTCACTCATCCCACTCTTCACTAATCACTTAACCAGCTCCGCAGTAAACTGGCGTTGCTGCACACTAGGGTGGCATTCGGAGTCAAGCTATCCTGGCTGATGAGGGCTGAAAGCCCGAAACTGGTCCTAGGATGCTTGATTCTGGTCCAGGGAAGACATGGCTTGGCAGTTCGGTCTGGACTGTTCCCATGAGGCACAGGGTCAAGACTGATTTGCATATGGCTATGTCTGAACTGGGGTGGCGTGGTGAAGCAAAATAACGATGGATTAAACCCAGATCTGTGACTGGGGGTGAATGTTTGCCAATGTGCAACATTCCGTCCATCATCTTGTGTGTTTTGCACACTAGGGTGGCATTCGGCCAGTCCTGGTGGGGCCCGATGATGAAGCATGTCACCAACTAGGTTGGTGAGTGAGGGCCTTCCGAAAAACCTAAAGTGGTTTTATTCACAAGTAAACATTACAGTGAATAAGGATACATGCGTGCTCTTCTTTTATTACTGATATACTCCTTTGTTGTTTACTTGACTTGGCTTGAGGGGAGTAGGAGTGTCCTATACTTTCCCTTCCTCTCCTGTTGTTATATACATATTTAGCAGCGCACAGCTGTGAGAGTTGCAGAAAGAAAGAAAACATTTTTTTTGTATCTGACCTACCAAGGAACTATACCTTGGTGGTCACTTTTACTGTTCTTACTATATCTCTCTTTTCATCGCGGTCCAAGGGCCCAAGATGGCTAACTTTGGTCTTACATACTCAGAGTCGGAGGTTGATGCTATTTTAGCACGCCCATCTTTGTTTGCTGACCCCTCCATCTCACAGGCCATCACCCACACGAGCGAGTGGGACCAACTCTCGGAATTAAAGAAAAACAGAATACGCACAATCTTACATGGGACAATCCTGACGGAATACCTGCGGACAAACACAGCACCTAGAGGTTTGCTGGTAACCAATGCACCAAGGATTTTCCTTGAAGACGCTCTTTTTAGGAAAGAGTGGGCCATGATCGCGTGGCGTTGCACACGCGACTGGCTTGTTCTGATAATAAAAACAGCAGTCAGACTGTCCGAAGCAATAATGGTGGAAATTGTACAAACTGAAACCCACTTTAAGACCACACTTACCGGATATAAAAAAAGATTGGATGATATCAACAAGGATATCACTGAATACAAAGACAACCTCACCCAAACAAAAGTAGCTCAATTTCAGAAAGATCTTAAGAAATTTGCCTTTAATAAGGTTTATCCTTATGCGGATGAAGCTTATACACCATCTAATAAGTCGTACTCAGGCACAGAGAGCTCAGATGACAACTCCTCCAATAGCAGCAACTCTAGCAATGGGAGCTATAACTATAAACAGAGGGGAGGTATGAGAGGCAGGACTCGTCCATTTTTTCAGCAACTAATGTGGCCTCATTACCCAATGCAAGGAGCGGGAGGCATACATCCCATGCATTACCAACACCCACAGATGCCACCTATGGGCTGGAACCCGGGTTTTGCACCGAATCCGATGTATCAGCCTAACCCTTATGGCCCTCCTTTTTTAGAGAGGGGCAGGAGAGGAAGAGGCAAGAGGAGAGGGCAAGTACAAGTACGGTGGGAACAAGACGACGCAGTGGGCAACCACACTCGGAGCAAACAACCACAAGCAGGCACGAGTGCTCAGGGAGTCTGATTGTAAATCTTTCAAATGTGACTCTATCGGATGCAGAAACCAGAGTACTAGAAAAGGGTCTGGGCTTTGTTCCCACTGCCCGCATGGACAAATTTCGCTTGCATTGCGAACTTTCGAATTTCTTTCGCAAACTGAAACTGAGAGCTTTTTTGAAGGGAAGGAGATAGACACTCAGAACCAGAATGCAGGGCACACCACCCTGAGAACAAGATCTTCCTTTATCCCTCCACCTCACACTGTACCAGTAGAGATTACTGCTTTTGAGCAGGCAGTCTTCAACAAAATCGAGAACCTAGAAGAACCAACTACCTTTAAAAACCTGAGTGCAATCGAGTTTCAGGCCCTTGAACAACTAAGGAGCAACACCACTATTACCATCAAACCCGAGACAAAGGCGGTGCAGTGGTAATTCTCAATACCACTGACTATGAGCATGAATGCCTACGACTGCTGGGTGATACAAAAAACTATCAACCACTAACCACTGATCCATCTGCAGAACTAAAAACGTGCATCAAAGATCTGGTCCTGGAAGCGGTGGAGCATGGTCACATTTCGAGACATGTGGCTGCCTTTCTGACGGAGGGCGATGGCATCGTACCATATTTCTATACGCTGCCTAAAATACATAAAGGCAAGATACCTCCGCCGGGTTGCCCCATCGTCTCAGGCATCGGCTCCCTTCTGGAGCCTTTGTCACGTTTCTGTGACCACTTTTTAAAACCTCTAGTCCAACAAACGCCAACCTATCTGAGGGACACTAAAAAGCTGCTGAATCTCTTACAAAACTTACAATGTGACATGGATGAAACAATACTGGTGACGCTAGACATTGAGAGCCTCTATACTAGTATTCCCCAGGACGATACCATCAGTGTCCTGGGTGAAGCTCTAGATGCCATCACTTGGGAGTACAATACACCTAAGGAGTTCATCCTTAAATGTGCTACCCTGGCCCTCAAGAAAAACTTTTTTGAATTTAAAGGGAATTTGTTCCTCCAGTCCACTGGAACTTCAATGGGCAGCACTTTTGCCCCTAGTGTGGCAGGCCTGTATGTCTATGATTTTGAACACAAGTACATCCAGGATGCCAGTAACCCTTTTATCTCTTCCATAGGCCTATGGAAGAAATACATTGATGATGTATTGATAATTTGGCAAGGTTCAGAGGATTCACTACAGGCCTTTCTCCTTTGGATTAACACGCTCAATCAAAATCTAAAGTTTACCCACACAATTGGAAGACAAGAAGTCATCTTCTTGGATGTGGTGATTTCGAAACTCGATGGACACTTCTCGACTAAGACTCACTATAAACCGACAGCTAGAAACAACCTTTTGGAGTTTACTAGCTTCCATCCAAGGGACTTGCGGGAGAACCTCCCGTACAGACAATTTCTGCGTCTAAGGAGGAATTGTAGTCAACTGGATGATTTCCGTCAACAGGCGACTGACCTCACTACCAAACTTAAGAAGCGTGGTTACCCTGACATGATACTTACCAAGGGTTATAAAAGAGCAAGGCACCAACCCAGGGAAGTACTCCTCGAGGAAATTCCGAAAGAGCCTAGTGCAATACCTTTAACATGTGTCACCACTTTTAGTTCAGCATCTAACGCTGTAAAGAAAATCATGAACAAACATTGGCGCATCATAAACAGCAACAACAGAAGCTGGGAGAAACCAATGTTTTCGTTTAAAAGAGGCCGTAGCCTTAGGGACACATTGGTCAACACACGTCCAAGAGAAACTACAGTGAG
Organism: Calotriton arnoldi; assembly: GCA_963921515.1. Lineage (NCBI taxonomy): Eukaryota > Metazoa > Chordata > Amphibia > Caudata > Salamandridae > Calotriton > Calotriton arnoldi. The sequence continues at coordinate 155,414 of CAWUFW010005120.1, read as the reverse complement.
AGATTTTCCATCTGTGACAGACGCTTGGGGCCTACCCAGAGTAACAGGTCATTACCCGTGCTCTAACTGCAGTATTTGCCACCTCACACGACATTCGAAAACTCTAGACCTTGAATCGAACAAGGTGTGGACACAAAGAGCACACACAAATTGCAACTCCACTAACGTGGTATACTTAATAACTTGCCCGTGTGGGTTGCGATATGTGGGAATGACCACGCGTAAAATTAAATTACGCATATGCGAACATCGCAGCAACATTAGGTGCGGCCGAGTGACAACCAAACTGAGTGAGCACTTCCTGCAACATAACCACACTACTAATGATATGAGGTGGACTGTGATAGAGCAGGTCAACAGTAAGAGAAACACTCAGAAAACCCTGTTTGAAAAAGAGCAAAGATGGGTTTACCGCCTTGGGACAAATACAAATGGCTTAAATGATCATGTTCCCTGGGCAACTGTCATGCAGAACTGATTCTCTGTAACCATCTATGAACCTGGATCTGGTCACGAGGCTCTTCGCGGCCACGTGAGAGTTCTTTTGGCCACGTGAGCCTTTCTTTCCCCACGCTAAAATGTGACACCTCTCACACCTCCATCAAACAGCTGAATTAAGTGCCCACGTATTTTCCTCCGCTTTGGCTGCTGAGTATCATCAGAGTTCCTCCATGTAAAGATGAGACTTAATTCACACTCACTTGTCAATCTAACAGCTATCTATGTGCCCACTTATGTTTATGGAGTGTACCTCATTTTGAGACACAGGTCTCTACTTGAGACCATCCTTCCTTAACCTGGTGGCCTCACTTTCTGTTCGTTACATTTTATTGCAGCATGAACCTACTGCTGCTTTGAACCTACTGCTGCTTTGTCTCTAAACCCAACACTGGGCTCCTGTATTCTCATCAGTACTTGCTTCTGAAAAGACTTCTTAAGTTTGGTTTCGGTTATTGAGTTCATTTTGAGTGGTTTATTGGCCGAATAACATGTTGCCGATGCTCTCATGTTGAGTAAGAATTATGCAAGCCACTCACATGAGGTCGGTCTTTCTGTTTATATTTATATTTATTATTTTTTCTATGTTGTTTGTGATTCTCGCGATCGTTGCCTTGACAACGCCCGCGTTAGGCGAGTCACTTGGAGGTGTCATCCTCCTTCTGATTGGAGAGCCGTGGAACAACTCTTCTACTATCCCCACTGACTGGCTCCCAAACAAGTACTTTCTAGACTCTTCCCGATTGGACAATGTTAATGAAGTTGTCCGTGTCGATTGGCCCATTATTACCTTGTGACCTAGCATTGACGCCGAGGGAGTTGGTTCGGTTCACCGCAGTAACCACACCCACCCGAGCTTCGCGCTCGTTCTATGATGGGTTCCTTCCCTTTCTCCTGGGCTTTATTAAGAGCGTGCCCCGGACCACGGATGTAATTCGGGGTCCGGTTAGAGAGGTTCCTCTCAGGTTCCAAACGGGTGCCTGGCGGACAGGGCGTGAGTAATAGCCTCCAACAGATAAGTACGATCTTGTGTGATGTTTGTGGCTTTCATTGTGCTTCTCTTTTTAAATTTCTGTTCCCATTTATTTTCTGTCTCTTAGGGTGTGCCAAAGCGCCATCACCCCCCTCCCGAGACCTATGGTGCACTGAGTGCTAGTACCTTTTGTAAGATTTTTTACTTATAAACTATTAGTGTTACTTTCTTTGCCCTACGAGCACCAGTTTGCTTATCGGACCAGCTAGGTATAGCTCACGTATAAGTCAGTAATTTTTACCGGGCATTTGAACACCTCTCTGCCCACCATTTGGTTTTTATAATTCACGCCACCAGGCTCGATGAGGGACTGTGGTCCTTTGTCATCTCACGGGACTCATGTTAATTGAGTAGGTTCACGAGTTCACTAATTTTGACCCTCGTGTCCTTGTTATGGTTACTTGAGCACCCCGACGAGCACCCAAGCATGTTATTCTCGTAATGACATTCATCCAGGGCATACTGAAATAACTTTTATGTTGTTCTTTGTCTCCTATATGTTTGTTTGTCATTTTTTTACACTATTCCAGAATAAACTCGGTTCCTCTCTAAATTGAGGGAATCTTTCTAGGGTTCTGAGTATTTTTACACTAGCAACCCCTGGTTAGGGTGGGCCTTAGCGCGCCCATACCGCCGGGGTTCATCACCACACACACTGGTCCTGACGAATGCCTGACGAATTGTTCACCTAAAGGCAGAAACATGTTGACCTACACCTGGGGATAAAAACGGACTTTTAATTTGGTCCTTTATCCTACACCTGTTTTTAATTATGTCTAATTGGCAAAACAAATAAAAGATTTTTTTGACACAATTTGGACTTTTTTCAAATTCACTCATCCCACTCTTCACTAATCACTTAACCAGCTCCGCAGTAAACTGGCGTTGCAGCACACTAGGGTGGCATTCGGCCACTCCTGGTGGGGCCCGATGATGAAGCATGTTATCAACTAGGTTGGTGAGTGAGGGCCTTCTGAAAAACCTAAAGTGGTTTTATTCACAAGTAAACATTACAGTGAATATGGATACATGAGTGCTCTTCTTTTATTAGTGATATACTCTTTTGTTGTTTACTTGACTTGGCTTGAGGGGAGTAGGAGTGTCCTATACTTTCCCTTCCTCTCCTGTTGTTATATAGATAAGCCAATGCTACCATATTTTGGAATAGCAGTGGTAAAGTGCCTAGAATCCTAAAGCCAACAAAAACGAGTTCAGCAAAAAGGGAAGGAGGAAGGGAAACATTTTGGGAGTGACCCTGCATGGGCCATTTCCAGCAATGTGGTAATCAGGTACAAAGTGTGAAATGAGGCCCAGAATATATTCAACTCTTTCACAATGGTAGCCATGCCTGATGGTGGGGAGAATGCATGTTTTTTCAGTTTAATGCAGAAGAAGGATGAGAAAGGAGAGAACATTTATGGAGTGTGTTACACTGTTTGAGCAGTCAGAAGAGGATGTTTTTGTGAAGTACAGGTTGACTAGGCAACTTTTAATGGATTTAATTGATGTATTAAATCCCATTTCAGACACAAAAGCTGAAGTAGGACACTACCTCCTCACATTCAAATTATGTACTGAGAATATTTGATGGCCTATGATAACTATCAGAGCATTTAAGCAGTAGTAGGAGGAATATCACAAAGTGTTCTACCTCATGTTTTTTGTAATTTTCTTGAGGCTCTCCTCACAAAAGTTCATCTATGCATATAGTTTCTAAATACCTCAAATGAAGTGCATATTTTTCTCTCAGGGTTGAGACCTGGGTTGGCCCCCGGAAGCAGCCGAGCGTGCTCATGCCCACAACTCTCGCCTCGCCTGCTATGGTGTGGTGTTGTGCCGCACCATGCTATAGAGCCCGATCGACCCTCAGGGAGGAATTTGGCCCTGCTACATCCTCTACCTCTTTTGAGCCGTTAAGGCGAAGTGCCCATTAGTCCCTTGCCCCAGATACCCTCACGACATCCCCCAGAAAAGCCTGAGCCAACCACAGTACAGTATGTGTTTCCTGCTGATTTTGTTCTGCTGTTCTGTTCTGCTAGTTAGAAGGGTGTGCAATGGTAAGGGACAGCATATAGGGATGGGGAGCCTTTATGTGTGGTAAGCCCCGTGTTGGAGATTGATCTGTCATCGTTCCAATCCTTGTGATATGGAATTGGAATGATGACAGGAGTGGTAATGACAGTGGTGGAATTCAGAGATCGGCAGTTGTTGTTAGATGCTTGGTGCTGTTGAGACAATAAAACTTACCTGAGCCAGCAATCATCCTCATCTATTCAGTGGCGATGATCCAGCACCGAGCGTACCCACGCGTGAAGAAGGCCATCCTCGAGTGCTGATTCCTGTACTCCATTGCAGGCACATCGTTCTTGCGAGAGGCGCCTCCTGTGGCCTCGGCATCTGTGCTTCCCAGCTCCCCAGGTGAGGTTGAACAAATTCAGGTACTGGTACACTCGGCCCCGCTCAGACGGCCCGCTCAGGTGGCCAGGTTCTGAATAACAGGCTAACTGTGGGCCGATTGTGTCATGATGACACGCCATCATGGGTGGACATTTTGACTGCACCACATTGCAGTTTAGCTTGTGCCTTCCTTGGCAGCAATCTTGGGGGAATGCATATTCATAGAGTGCTAAGGGCTCCATGTAGTGCTTGGGCATAAGGATAGGTGCACATTGCCTGTCACAGTTACAGACACTCCTTCTGAAGTGTGTAACTGACCTATCTGACAGACATATTTGAAAGTATGTTCGTAATTTGCCCTGCTTTGTCTGGCAATCACGGTGACAGGTACACCTTCAGGAAGCCTCACTGGCAGCCATCTTGGATGGGAGCAACATCTTTATAAGTTTACCTATTTTGACTGGCCCTATATCGAACGCTATAATTTCTACTATTAGCTCAGGATAATTTACCTGGCAGCAACAGTGGTCATATTTTGGAGTGACATCTCTTACATGGTAGTGTGTTGAATAGCATATAAAAAAGGGGGTCAGTGTCATGGATAAAGTTATCTATTGTAATGAGGAATGATCCTGTTCTGGACCCAGGGAGCTGGGATCAATAAACGTTTAAAGCGTGTAAAGGTAGCCCCATACCACAGATCTTGAGTAATTTAAGAAGTGAAACGTCCCTCATTCGTTTCTAAGATTGTCATCCTATGACCATTGTACAATTTCTTAGCTTAAATATTGATCACTCAGCTATCACATATCTGTTATTTGTATAAAGTTGCACACCCAAAACAAGAGAAGACATGTCTTATTGTAAAATATATTTATAACTTGATGCCGTTGTTTTTTTTCTTTTTAAGTACCACTCTTGAAACATTCTATGACGTGCCAAAAACAAATGATGTACAATTTGTAAAAATCCTTCTACACACGACAACATAAAAGAAATGTGCATACAGAATATTAAGAAATTACATTAACACATCACATTTATCATTTCTGTGCCATATCAAGTTACTACAAGTGCATACTGCGAATGGTGTGTCCTATGGTGTGAACCTAAAATTGTTGCAAAATTGTAATATTTGGGTGCATGTTTTAACCCTCAGTGGTGTAGTCCAAATGGTACTACGCTGCCCTTTTGTGGTCAGAGATCATTAACTTGGTCCTGGAGGTATCAATACTCTCCTCTTAGTTGTAGACTGACTCCTGGCCACTTAGATTTGTACGCCGATGCATTTTGACCTTCCTGTGGGGCCTGTATGTTTATCAATGAGTGAGTAAAGATCAGTCAGGGTCCTACACCTCCACTTAGGTGAATGGTCTTGGCCCAACGTGGAGCCTTTGCGTTGCCGTTAGAGAGCAGCGCTCTTCATTTCTGCCCATGGACATGATTAGCATGTTTTCTGCAACCCAAAAGATTACTTTTATTAAAGGAGGATATTGAATGTTGAAATGTAGTACACATGCGTATTTGATCCTAATATAGTTGTATGGAAGCCATCACCTTTTACATAAAGTCTAAAAAAAACTCTATTTTGAATTAGAACTCAAACCGTCTTTTAGACCTAATAAAAATAGTCGTACTTTTTTATTTAGTTTATAAATAAATCTAGCTTAGTAAACATGAGTACTACCATCTGTGGAGGGATGTAATTTCATATTTGGTCGAGCTGTGAGTCAGGTCGCTATGACAATGAAGAAAGCATCTTTTTTTCTGCCTAGAGCCAAACACCCTACCTCACACTTGAAGCATTTTTGTACCAAAGTAACCAACAGCACCTCACTGACATCACTCGAAAAATTGACTTGGATAGCAGTTGCCTCACTCAAGAGGAGATGGGTGTGTTGTTGTGTGAGACACATGGACACAGAAGCAATGCATCACAACACAATGCTAAGTAAATCCCTCTGCCATAAACTACTACCTTACTGAGAGGTACTGACCAAGATATGTGGGGGCTATTAAGAAAGCTTCTAATGTAATGACATAGAAAAAAGACTCACCTCATAGCAACATAAATCTAAATCGTTTTACTTCATTTTTGCGGAAATGCCTAGAACCTATTGGGTTGTTTATTGCTGGATATGGTTGACCATCAGCCAGGTAAGTCCTAAAGTTGTTCATAAGACACTAAGGGCGAGATTTACAAAAGTAACACCCAACGCAGCGCAGCAGCCAAAAATGCTGAGCTGCATTGAGTGACACGGAGGGAGCAGGATAGAGCCATATCTACAGGGATATGGCACTCTCCTCCCTTATCCCTAGCATCAGCACAGACTTTTGCTGCCAAGTGCCATGCACACACCTTTGCACGATATTGCAAGTGTGTGTGTGAGTGAATCTAGCATTGGTTTTGTCCTTGAAGAGTTCCACTCCAGTGCAAAATACTATGCCTAGAAAACTTTTAAAACTTTTCCAACTTTGTATGTGTGCTGTACAGTGCACCACACATGTGAAGTAAGAGAAGAAAGGAGAAATGGAAACTTATTTTTAAGTGGTGTTAATTTTTGGTGCAAAACTCTGTCTACTATTGTTAGTTGAGAGGGTTATGCATCAAAATGCATGGGTGGTTGCATGGGAACGCCCATGTATCACTCATGTAAGGCCCCCTTGACCCAAGGCAATCCAAAGCAGTGCTTCGCGCTGCTTTGCTTTACTTTTAGGCAACGTTCCAGCACAACAAAAAAAACATTTTCTGTTGGTTTGCTTCAATCTTGTGACGCGAAAACAGCACAAAATGTCTGTGAATCTGGCCCTTAGAGTGAAATAGTTGACAACTGAAAAATCTGTATCTTATGACTAAATGCTCCAATTTCAGCTTATTCACATGGGCAATGTGCCCCATTTCATCAGCGGTAAGCATCTTTTCTATTCATAGAAGATACCCTATTTCCTGTCGCCAGTGAGAGGATCCTTCCTATCTGTATAAATGCTTCCACCATGTTTTAATGGCAGACAATAGCGCCTTAATGGTCCTGCTCTTTAAAGGTCGACAGATCATGCACATTTATACTTTCTTAGGTGTCTTTCTTTTTGTGTCTGCCCGTATCACATCTTTGTGTCCCTTAATTAAACTCTCAAAAGTATTTCTAATTCTGTGACTACTCGAGGGCATGCATTTTAGCCTCCTGCTTATAATTCCGATATTTTGTAAGCATGTGCTCATCTTGGGTCTGTTGTTGACTTCTTATTGTTTTTATTCTTACTGCAGTTCTTTTGTAGTTGTTGTGTGCTTCATTGCTGAGGCAAGTAGAGCTTCTAGCTGGATGATATACATCTGCCACGTAACCTTTAGAGGGTATTCAATCGTTCAGAAAAAAAGCCTTGACAATGTTAGTGATGGTGGGGATGGTCTCAGGTGGGGAAGCTGAAAATGGATGATTGGTGGGTAGACAGCATAAGCAACAAGTCCATTTCCATAATTGTCCCAAGTCGCATTTGTCAGAGTTGTAATCAAGGTCATCTAACTAGGAAATTCAAGGTGAAATTATATTTTCTGAAGCAATGCAGAGAACATAAATAATAAGGCACTCATTAGGAGTGGCATGTAACTCTGCACATCTGGGAGTTCCAGTAACACCAGTCAGCATGATAGAGGTTTTTGAGGAGCACAGGTCAGTAAACTCACAGGACCTGGCCCCATCAATTGGTATTAGCCATGTTTGGTCATTAATTAATATTGCAGGCTAGCTCTAAAATCTATAAATAATTGATTATGCATATGTTTGGGGACCTGCAAATGCATGGGCCCTGGAGAGCTCAAATGTGTAGACTATTAATGGATGCTTGGTGCTGTTTTCACATTTAGAGACATGGTTCATTGTTTCACAATTCAGCATTAAAAACAAAGCATATGAATACCTTATTCATGTAGAAAAGTACACAAATGTACACACAATACAGAATGGTCCCATGTATAAGGACGACAAACCAACAGTGCATGCTGTTGGGATGGATTACGACAACTTAATTGTCTTTAAGTGACATACAGTTTTGATGTTTGTGTGAGCAGGTTTTTGTGTCAGGGGGGTTTCACACTTTAAACCCTGACATTTCCACCTTCCATGCATTGTCACATACTGTCGGTGCCTTGCGGCAGTGCAGACAACGATGGCAGAAGCACAGTCACAAATCTTGCTCTTTGCTTCCTAGTTGACTGACCATGAGCAAAAATTCACCTGTGCTTCAGCCATTTGTTGCAGTCTGAAAGCTTTTTTTTTTTTTAGTTTAAGAGCTTTATTGAAGCAGTAAGAACATAGGTGCAACAATACAGCAGTACATAAAGAGAAATGGCAAAAACTAACAAGTAAAATGTATGATAATAAAAAATAAAAACTTAAGATAACTACCATTGTCAAACGATTAAAACCAAAAGAGGTAAGCAATAGAGAGATGTTGTACCTTAAAACAGAATAGCATTTTATATTTTTCAGAGTGGAGAGAAAGCTAGAAAAAGAGAAAAGAGGAGAGGGAGGAAAAGAAAGGGAAAGAAAGGAAGGGAAAAGAAAGGAAATCAACATCCAAATCAGTCATCATATGAAGACTATCAATGTACAATGCTTATATAATTTCCTAAAACAGAGTAATAACCATACAATGACTTATAACAACTATATTCTAAAAAAGAAACAAAATACTCATGGTGGTTGAAAAACGAAGGAACTGTCTTTGTTGCGTAATGCCGATGAGGATAAATAGTTAGTGAGTGGAGACCAAAAGGCTTCCTTTCGGAGAAGTTGCTGAGATGTGGTGACAGAAGCTCTATCCAATCTGTGATGAAAGCAAAGAAGATTCCACCAAGCAGAGAAAGAGACCTTAGAGGCATCCTTACAATTGGAGGTAATTACCTGCAAGGCAATAGCACTTAACAGACCCACCAAAATGCCCACCCTGTGAGATCCAAACCAATTTGCGGAATTGCTCCCCAAGAATATGGAGTAGGTATCAAAAGGAAAATTAATAGAGCAAATGGAGGAGATTGATTCACAAACCTTGGTCCAAAATAGAGTAATGCTGGGGCAAAGAAAAAAGGAGTGCATAACTGAACCAGGGGTGTTTTTGCAGGACCAGCAGTTCATGGATAGATCAGAACTAAACTTGGAAAGAGATAATGGAGTTAAAAATAACCTCTGATAAAAATAGTATAGAGTCTGAGTGGTGCTGGCATTGCAGGAGGTATGATGTATGCATGCCCAAATGGAATTCAATGTGTGAGGATACTCTGCAAATCAGATTCCCATAAGAGTTCAACTTTACTCTTGGGGCGGCTAGGAGAAGAAAAATGAAGGTATTTGTAAATATGAGAGGCCCGAAGAGAAAGAGAAGTGGATAAAGGTTCTAAGATGGGATCTGAAGCGGAGGGGGGAGAACCGGAAAGAAGAGAAAACTGATTAGTTAAATGCGATCTTAAAGAGTCATACCGAAGAAGAGAGGAGAGAGGTAGGCCAAACTTAGAATGAAATTCCTGAGGAGAAAGAAAAAGCGAGCCATGTATTATATGTTTGACCAGGAAGATCCCTTTAGCGGCCCATTTTTTCCAGAAAATAGTACGGTTGGACAATTTAATGGATTTATTATGCCAAAGAGGTGAGTCTAGGAATATTTGTAAAGAAGTGTGGGATCTGCGTTTGACCGGGTAAAAGGTTGAAATAAATTGTGAAATGGTCGGGTAATTAAAAGAGCGAGGAGGATGAGACAAATTGGCAAACAAGGAAAAAGGGAAAGGATGAATCAGGGATTCCTCCAATTTATGCCAAACAGATGTAGGAATTTCTTCGGAAGAGGACAAATATGGTAGCACTTAACTAATTAAAAAGGAGGAGTGATATTGTCGAAAATTGGGGAAATGTAAACCACCCCGGTCTTTAGAGGCAGACAACAGAGATAAAGAAATACGGGCTTTTCGACCATTCCAGAGAAATTTACTCAGCACACCGTTGAGGTTTTTAAAGAATTTTAATGGAAGTTTCACTGGTAGCATGGACAGATAAAAGTTAATAACCGGAAGTATCATCATTTTTATTGCGTCTAGTCTACCCCACCATGACAAAAATAGGGGAGACCATTTTCCTGCCATGTTATTTACTTTTAATAGAATATCTTCCAAGTTTAGCTGGACCGTTCTCACAATTGAGGGAGAATATTTAATTCCCTGGCATGTGATACTATTAGGGTTCCATTTGAAATCAGTCCCATCAAACATGCTTTTTAAGCAGTATTTATTTAATGGAAGCACTTCGGATTTAGAAAAGTTCAATTTGTAACCGGACAAGGTGGCGTAAGTGGATAAGAGATCAGAGAAGGCGGGCAAAGAGGTAAGGGGATCGGAAATATATAGCATAATATCATCCACATAGGCGGTACATTTGATTTCTATTGCCTTGTATTTGAAACCTTGAAAGGTGGAAGAATGACGCAGAGAATGAAGAAAAGGTTCGAGAGAGAGGAGAAAGAGCAAGGGAGAAAGAGGACAACCTTGACGCGTACCTCGTTGTAAAGTAAAATATGAAGATTGAGAACCATTAACAAAAACTGAAGTGGTTGGGCAGGAATATAACACATTGATAAGGGACAACATAGAGGGGTCGAAACCATTCCATTTGAGGGCGCGCATCATAAAAAGCCAATGAATGCTGTCAAAAGCTTTTTCCCCGTCAAGTGTTATGGCTGCAAGCGGGAAAGAACTTTTGGATGCTAGATGAATAATATTAAGAAAAGTTCTGGAATTATCAGCTAAAGTCCTTTAATGAATCCCGTCTTTTCAGAACCAATCAGCTCTGGAAGTACCTGATTGATACGGAGGGACAGCAATTTAGCAAACATTTTACAATCTAAATTGATTAATGAAATTGGGCGATAATTAGCACATAAAGATGGATCCTTATCTTTTTTTGGAATTAAACAAATCATAGCCTCAAGAAAGAAGCCTCACGCTTCATTATGAGAAATAAAGTATTGAAAAAGAGATAAAAGGTGGGGCAAAAGAATTTGTGAGAAGCAGGAATAAAATTCGGCAGTAAATCCATCTGGGCCAGGAGCCTTGTCTTTAGGTAACTTAGCAAGGCTGCCTTAATCTCAAAAGGGACACATCTGTATCCAATATAGAGCAATCAGGAAGCGGGGAAGACCTGGGGGTAGTGAATCAAAAAATGAATCTAAGGCAGCATCAGACGGAGAGGACTCAGGAGTATATAGGGTCTTATAAAAGTCCGTAAAACATTTCAGTATTTCCTCATCCTTAAAGCGATTGACGCCACTATCATCAATGATTTTAACTATTCTAGACCTTTGGGACTTGATCTTCAAATAATTTGCCAGCAATTTACCAGCTCTATTACGACCACCATAAAATTTGGAATTGATTTTCAGTAACATCCCGGAAGCTTCCTCCGTGGTTTTCCTATTAAAATTAAATTTTGCTTGGACCAAATTTTTAAGGTTAACCTCATCGTTGGAAGAAAAATATACATGCTCCAGTTGCTTAATGGAAGCAGATTCCTTTTGATATTTCTTCTTTTTGGTAGCGACATAATCAATGATAAAGCCTCTGGCTGTCGCTTTAAAAGAATCCCAAATAATGTGAAAGGGCATGTCTGGACTAGCATTGAGGAGAAAGAATTCCGACACAAAATCTTTAAAGCGCCCAATGAAAGTAAGATCTTTGAGAAGATAATTATTAAAGCGCCATCGACGAGATTTGGAAGGAAGGGAGGGAAGATCTAAATTTATAAAGATGGGAGCATGATCGGAAATAAGAATGGATCCTATTTCAGCATGTTGTAAATTAGAAAGAAGGTGTGGGCTCAAAAAAATGTAGTCAATTCTAGAAGTAGATTTATGGGTGGGAGAATAGAAAGTGAATTCTAAACAGTCAGGATTACATATCCTCCAAGCATCTACCAGGCCTCTCAAAAGTATTGTGTTAGCAAAGGTCTTTTGCATTTTATTAGGGATATATCTAGAAGAGGATTTCCTATCGATAAAGGGATCCATGACTTGATTGCAATCCCCACCCACGATGAGGTTAGATTCAGAACATGAGTGGAGAGTGTGTGACATGGATTGCCAGAATTGGGAGTCAATACCTGTGGGACCGTAAATGTTGAGAAGAGAAATATGAGAACCATTTATTAGGATATGAAGAAGAAGCCATCGCCCATCAGTATCTTTTTCCTCTCTTTCTATAGTAAGGGAGAGGGACTTATGAAAAAGTATCGCTACTCCGTTTTTTCTTTCTTTAGCTGGGGAACTATACACATGGCCTACCCATTGTTTTTTTAAGAGAATTAATATCTTTGTCATCGAGGTGTATTTCTTGTAACAACGCAATCTTACATTGTAATTTGGAGAGATGGGTAAGCACCCTTTGTTTTTTAACAGGATAAGTAAACCCTTTACATTCCAAGAAATAATTCGAACACTATCGGTCATCACAGAAGAAAAGGGCAATAAACAACACCATGAGTTTTATAAAATTGGAAAAAGGTTGAGAACTCAGCATGCAAATATTTAAAGTCAACAAGATGATAATAATGAAATAAAGATGGATAGAAGAAAAGGATGTGTAAGAGATGAAAGATAGGGAGTACGAAAAGGTAAAGAGAAGTAGGAGATAATGATATTGAGGAAGGAAAAGAAGAAAAGGGATCAGTAGTCAAAGAGGAAAAGATAGAAAAAGGAAAACAAGAAAGGAAGAGAAAAGGAAAGAAAAGAGGGTAAAGAATATACATGATAGACAGAGAAAAGTTGACAGGAAGCCTAAGGACTTCAGTCAAGAAAGACGGAATACATATCCAAACTAAAGAGAGAATCATGGGGAGGCGGGGAGCCGCAAGAGGAAGGCAGATGGCGAAGCCAGCGAGGACATTGAGGAACAACAGGAACCAGTAAACATAAAAACATGAAGAGCAGGGAGCTTAGTAGGAGGTAACAGAGAGGAAGAGACCGACAACATAAAAACATAAAATAGTAAAAAGAGAACAGTCAAACAGCTGCACCAAGGACATCCAATGAAAGAGTCAACACTTACCAAACATGGAGAGTAACTGTGAACACTGTTATTGGGTTGGAAGGGCAGGAAGGAAGGAAACATCAGGGTAATGAGTCTGTACGAGACGTGAGACATCTGTGAAGAAAAACCAAAGAGATAATAGGAAATGTTCTCCAGAAATGACGAACAGAATTCCTAACAGCAACAAAAGAAGACAAATGTCTTCAGGACTTTAGAGAAAGAGAAGTTAAATCAGAGAAACATAAAACATAGCAAGAGGAGACAAGTTTCAGGCCCCTACAAAGTCCATCTCTTCTCCTTTATGATGAGAAATAAATTGTCTTAGATCTTCAGGACGATCAAAGGAGTATGTCCTTTCTTTGTGAGTGACTTTAAAAAAGCAAGGATGTACCAGACCATATCTGGCATTCATGGATCGAAGAGCAGGACGAAAGGAGAGGACTTCCTTGCGACGGGCAGCAGTGGCGCGGGCCACATCTTGAGAGAAGAAAACTCTTTGACCAGACCATAGCATCTGCTTCCTCTGCTTAGCCGCTGAGAGAACCATTAACAACTCAGTGTACTCCAGAAATAAAACTATTATCCTTCTAGGGCGGTTGACCGACGAAGCAGAAGATGAACCTCCAGGTTTAGAGCCAATGCGATGGGCACGTTGCAGATTGAGAGTGGTGCCGTCTTTGAAACCAACAATTTTAGGAATGTGAGTTTTTAAAAAGGCGAGCATGTCGGGCCCCACTCTCCCTCAGGGATACCATAAATTCGAAGGTTATTGCGCCTATTGCGGTTTTATAAGTCCTCCGTTTGCATTTTGAGGAGAGCGATCTCCTTTGACATAGCAGCAACCTGAGGAATCACATCCTGAGTGTCACTGATCCTCTGTTCCACCGCGGACACTCTTGAATCCAGGTTAGACCACTTCTCTTCTAGCCTCTGAAGAGTAGCGTTAGTGTCAATCACAAAAGGCTTCATAAGCTTTATCTCTTCCATGAGGTCGTCTAGTGTGATAGGTAGTGGAGATTTAGTAGGAGAGTTGGGTTCCTTCTTTTGGCGTTTGGAGGAGGCGGCAGCACTGGAGTCCTTGCGAAGAGAAGACATATTAGCAGAGGTACTTTTCTGACCAAGGGAGGGAGAGGGCTTCATAATGATGACTGTTTTAATGTATTGAAGGCTCAAGAGAGAGGCACTATAGAAGAATCGAGTATAAAACCTGTAGAGACAAAGGTTTTATCTTATTATCTCACTTCGGAAACAAGTAGAGCCACCAGAGAAGACTCCAATGTCTCAATAAGAGCTGAGAGAATTTAGAGTCAGCCCAAAGTATTCCAACACCTGCTAGGGTACGTCATATAGTCATTAATGGCTGGCTGTCGATAAGGGTTAGAGCGCATCAGAGGCAGGCAGTAAAGACGCTCCACAGATCCCTTCACATCTCACCGGGAACAGGACGTCCAATGTTGCCAAGACTTAAGACTAAGAGGAGAGCACAGCTAATGTCAGACCCCCAGACCCATTCACAGCCTTGTCGCAAGAAAGGCAAACCAGGTTACAGCAAGAAGCCTCAATGTGAAATGGCCAACCAGTGAAGGCTCAAGTCATTCCAAACGAAACAGCATCCGGTGGTCTCAGGGAGCATTGAATACCACAACATAAGCCTTTCCTCATAAAAAATTGCAAGGGAAAAAGCAGCATCCAATGTCACCTCCACAACAACAGAACTTCAACTGGAAACACCAGCGCTGCAGCCTAAACGCACCTCAGGCAGCAAGGAGAAAGCCATGAATACAGGACACGTCACGCCGTGAGTAAAATGGCGGACGCTGCCAAAGAACCTGAGGGGAGCGCGGCGCTGAGGAAACAGGGATAAAGGCGGCTCGAAAAAAAGAAAAAAAACCAGCTACCTGTGCCCCCGTTTCCGCTCCACACGAGGAATCAATTCATATCGCCGGAACTCGGCAACAACAGCTCCCGGCGGAAAGAAGGTCCCGCTCGAAGCACGGAGCCTCAGCCGGAAGCGGCCATCTTGTGGCAGCTCAAGCCACTCCCCCTATAACCTTTAGCTGAAAATGATATGGATCAGCTATTTGCAGGAGCAAGTCAATATGAACATGCTGCAAAGCTTTGTGCCTCAAGGTGCACGTACTCTAAATTAAGCAAGGGTTCAGAGATGTCCATGCTGTAGAGTATGAAGTGCTCAGAAGGAATGACACAGGGAAGAGGCTAGCCACACAATGGACATTTTACAAAAAAATTATGGTGCATATCACCAAAGGGCAGCTACTCTTGGATGAATTACTCACGATGGCTTACTGTATCCTGCACAAATGAATTATCTCTTATTTGAGATAAATACATATTCATGAATTTATAATTTGTGTGCTTCTTTGAATGTACTTGTACAGCGTACTAAGACTCAGCAGAATTCTTGGCACTAAATTGATTAAGGGATTGTTGTAATGTGAGTATTACTTGTTTTAATTCCAATGTAATGTTTACTGCTTGTTCTCAAGTTGTGCATCAGCCACACGAGCCTTGCATTCTTTGTATGTTCTACATTCCTTCTGGAATGTTGTAGTTCAAGCGCCTAGGCAGTTGGACTCTGGCCACCGTCCCGGTTGGTGTCTGCCACCGCTGCTGGGGATATATTTAGGAAGATTAAAGTTATTTTAATACTCACCTGTCTCTTCATCATCACTACATTTTGGCAGTGCAGGACTGTTGCCAGCAGTGTTTGACACCGCGGAGCAACCTCTCTTCAGATCCGCTTGCTGTGCATACGGCAATGTGTGTTCCTTCATCCAGACTAACAGCAAAAGCTATCGTTGTATCTTGATGATGTGCACCTGGTTCCATTGGCATGCTGTGTGAGAGGTGATTTTGCCAAATTATGGGCACCCCGATACCTCGGCTTACTCCTGACCTCACCAACCCTCCTTCTCCATTTCTCCTGTGCAACGGCTGCCAGTAACATCCCAGGAGCAGTCTTATAAGCATCTGTGTGCCTGGTACCATCCAGCAAACACTTAAGCTTGTGTGCTGCCAACTTTATTTTGACAATCATCGGCAGCTCTGGATGAATATTTTGGCAGCAAGTCACCCGGGGTGCACGTAAGTTACATCCTGCCATATTGTTTCAGTATGCCACATCGGACAAATTGTATCAGCACAGGTACAATATTGCACAGCTGTTTTACCACTTTTCCTCATCTCATTCATGGACCACAAGTGAGTTGTGCACACTTAATAATATATGCAAAAAGTTTATCTTAGCGCAGACATCCGGTTGCTTTGTTGGTTTGCCTCATATCTCACCTGCAATACTAGTGAGTGTGTGCATTTGCATTGCTGCTTCTCCTCCTCTTTGCGGTTGACATTTTATCAGTGCATGCAAGAGGTCTCCTTGCTTTACTCGCTTGCATCATGCAGCAATACTGTAACCCACCGCCACACTTACTGCAAAATCCTAGGGATTTACCAATGAAGTAGAGTAAGTGGATGGGTTATTTAATAACTTAGCACCTGATGGGGTAGAGGATGCCGATTATGATTCATTCACAAAGGCATTAGATAGATTGAAGTTACATTTCACAGCTGAATCAAATGTTGTGATGGAGCTTTTTAATTTGTATTCATGACATCAGCTTGCCACTGAACCTTTTGATGGTTATGTTGCTTCTCTTTCCATTTTGGCTGCAACATATGATTTTGGTACTATTATTGATCAATACATTCGTGAACAAGTTATCACGCACTGTCATAATAAGAATATTCAGGAGCTCCTATTAAGACATAAGAACCTCACCTTAAAAGAAGTAATTGAAGTTACCAAAGACATTGAAAGATCTATACAGTCATGTAAGATGTGGAATGATGACAAGGAGATTTATCTGGAAGTTGCTGTTGTCCAATGCCAATAGAAATAAAGTCCTTTAACATACGTACGTAGTGATGCAACGTGAGGGTGAACGTGAGCGAGAGTGGTGGTGCAGCAGAGCAGGAGAGCTGGGGCGAGCCGAGAGCCGTGAACCTCGAGCGGGTGTGTGGACAGCAGCCACTGCCCCCCCCCTTGCCCCCACAGAAGCGGCTCGTTGGTCTCTCATTGCTCGAGTTTGAGACCGAGACCGGGTGTGGCTTGCGGGAGAGGCTTGCGGGTCTGCGGGACTGGAGCGGTCGACCGCGGCGCAACAGCAGGCAGCAGGCTGGGGCTTCCTCAGGGATTTTCAAGGACATCAGGGACATCAACAGGTACTGCAGCGACCCAGCGGGAGTCACCGGTGCACACCTGAGTCCTGCGCCCTGAGCCCTGTGTTTGATCTGGAGCGTTTAATCTGCTCTGTCCCACGTCTGCCTCCGCTTCTAAAAAAACTTGCACGCTTGCTTGCTTGCCACCAGCGACCCTCGACTCGCTTCCTGCCACTTACTATCCACCAGCAGCCGTCCCCTCTCTCTCTCCCCTTCTGCCAACCTCATAGCCCCATAACCTTCACTGGGCTATTCATCGGGTGCACAAGGAGGTTCTCAGGGACAGGTGGTTGTGTGGCGGGGTGGCCAAAGGCTCTTGCCTATTGGCTCTGGGCACTGGTGCTGGGAGGCGCTCACCTCCCCCCCAGCCCCCTGGCCTCCTTTATCATAGCACCTGAAAGCACTGTGCTAGTCTCGCTGACAATAAACAAACAATAAGAAATAATAATAATAATAATAAACAAACAACACCAAACACCAGGCGCTTGGGAACTGGCAACAGGCAACAGGGTATCGATCACAGGCCGTAGGCCATCCAGGCAGCAGACGGGCAGGACACCCCAAAGGGGCCTAAAAGGGGCAAAAAACTCAAAAGGCCAAAAGGGTCAAAAAGGGTCAAAAAGGCCTAATCGCAAGAGGCAAAAGGCTAAAGGCAAAAGGAACAAGGGAACGAGAAGACAAAAGATAAAAGACAAACAGAGGCATCAAGGCTACAAGGATACAAAGATGGTAAAAATATCCTCAGGCTGAGAGTAAGGAGACGAGGAGATAAGGTGCTTAGGACACCAGGTCCCGGTCTAGTGGAGGAAAGGCAGGGAAGGGGTTCCGCCAAGAGTTACTATTAACCACACAGAGATCATACATAGCAACGGCAACAATAATCACCACAATAAGATCAGGGAAGTCAAGGCAGCCGCAGGTGCCAGCTAATCCCAACAAAAGAATGCGGAGGGCAACGAAAAAGGCTCTCACCAAGGGAAGTGCAGACGATCGGAGGAAGAAGGAGGAGATAGAGGAGGAGGAGGACCCCCTCCCTGATCTCACCACTGCACACCCGCCCGCCAGTCTTACAAAACGCCAGATCCAAAGACGTGACAAAAGCATCTACTCCGTGCAAACCAAGCCACCAACTTAAAATATATACTAAGTTTTCATTTATAAAAGACGCTGGTCCGGTCCTGTGCCTGAACAGCAACACTGTGAATAACTTACCCTCTCCTCTCCAACCATGCAAGGTATATCAGACGGGTCAACTGCAGCTGTTGAAAACTGCCTCGGGAAAGTCGGCAGAAGCCGGAGGAAAACCCGCAGATAGAAAAGCACATATAAGTACGGAAGAACCAACTAAGGCCAATAAAGAAAACGACTTATCAAACCAAGAGACAAGGGATCTGGCTGAGCTTAAACAGAATGACACTTGGAACGGGAGCAAGAATGAGGGTCAAAGACAAGGCAAGAGCATTGTAGAGGCAGCAACAAAAGAAGGGAATGAAAGCATTAAAAATTGTAGTCCTCCCAGGCTCACAAAGGAAGAAACTTTGGATAAAGGGCTACTACATCGAAAGCACAAAGAGGGGCAGGGGCAGGAGCCACAAGTTTCTACCCAGTACCTGAACAGTAATACCTCCCTAAGAGGAGATACAGCATCCCCAGGTTTTACAGGACACGACAGGGTACAGCCGGAGAGGGAACTCGACCAAGAAAAGTACATCACCCATACAATCAAACCCATGCTCGAGCCACTAGAGATTTTCATGGGTAATAAAGACTTCGATAAACATCTAAATAATACGACAGCTCAAATAATTACGCAGGAACAGTTTGCCCATCAAACCTTTGAACCATTGCAGGAAAAACTTGTACACAGCACTACCCAAGCTCAACTAAATATGCAGAGGTTACCCATATCAACATCCCAGGGTGCGGAACCGAAATCATCCTACCTCAGGCCCGAGGAATGGGAAGAACTAGTAGCTTCTTACTCCATGGCTCCCCAAAACGATCTACCAGGAAAAAACATTAGCTCCCCAAAATTCAACATCGATAAGGAAAAACTGCTGGCAAAAGAAGACATCTAGACCTCACTGCTGCATACAATGCAAATGTCCGTAAATGCCATCCAATACCAATCGGACAAGATGGATCTTCAACTCTCAGTTCTCAACTCACTCTCTATTTTCGTGGCCAACATTGACGACAAGTTGGCAGAACTCAACAACCTGGTCAGAAGGACTCAAACGGAGACACAATTCACACAAGCCAACTGCACCTGTATAACAATTGTGGACAAGCTGGCAACATTACCGACAGCAATGGACAATCTTCTCCTTGATATAAGAGAGGCCGTAAATAACAAATCAGTAATCGGACCCACTAAGATGAGAAATGAAGACCAGTCGACTAGGAACCCTCTAACTCAGGTGTCGGCTCAGGTAACATCAAAATCGACAAAAGAAGAAAGGCTGCATGGGGAGGCTGTGGTCACATCAAAATTAGGACAAAACAACAACCTAGTGAGCCCAGGAGCCCAATCACCACCGAAAGGTAACATAGTACCTTCTAGAAAATCCCTGCTAAAACATTGTTTGGCGGAAAGCAACCGTCTCATCAAACAGCGGAGAAAGCAGAGGAGGAAGGGGCGAAATCAAAAGACAACACAGTCCGCGCGGCTCATCAAGGGAATGATTAACAGCGCCGGAAATGAGTCAACGGAATCTCCATTAGATATGTCAGCCCAGATGAACGAGGCGATTGATTCAGATGGTGACACAAGAGATAGGCCGATCCGGAAAGAGAGGGCAGAAATATTAGGAGTTACTTCACTCAACAAACCCTGCAACAACGGCACTGCTCTCAAAAACGAATCGGGAATATACAGGGATGACACAAAAGGGGTAACAATAACAACACTTCATATTGGTGCAGAGACGGCCCGGGCAAAGGAAGCATGCACTCAGGGTCAGGAAACATCAACGGTAGAACCCGCAGGGGTGGAAAAAAAACCCAAACAGTGTAGCCCAACAGAACAGAACGAGCCTATCGGCACTTCCACAATCGTGTTCCACCCGGAGTACAAATCAAAGGGATTGGTCGATACATTAAACAGGGGAAACATCTTACGTTTATTAAGTTCTATCAACAGCCTGAAGAACCTAAAAACCAACGACTTGGAGTCAGTCGAATTCATTGAATTTACGGAGAAACCAGGAGTGGAAGCAACAAAAACAGTCTGGGCTACGTCAGAGCTAGCTGAGAAAGTGCAAAAAGAACAATCTAAATTCAACACCTGGGGCATCAAGCTACGGCCTTTTACCAAACCCAGATATCCAGACCCCCTGATAATTGACAGAGAAAATCGAAAAGACCCTGGTCAGGTATGCTCGAGCACACCATCATTCTCTGTGCTGCGAGGGGCTCACAGCAAAACCCCAGAGAACATAGAACTCAGAGAACTGCATAATCATAGATCTAATACAACTAAAAGTACAGCCCCCCAAGAGTGGAGTTGGCTTTCCAGGACTATCAACATCAAAAATGAAAACCTGTGACATATCAACCCTATTGCAAAGAAACTTAAAAATACTTTCAAACTCTGCTCTTGGAACATCAATGGGTTAGGAGATAAGCTCACGGATCCGGAACTGCAAACCTACCTACAAAAATTCGACATCATCACACTCCAAGAAACTTGGTCTGACTCACCAACAGCACTCCGGGATATAACTTGCACTTCCTACCAGCTACAAAGAGTGCAAATTGTGGCCACAGCAAGGGCGGCCTTGTTACTTACAGCTCTATATGGACCATCTATGCAGTAGAGCCCTTGGCATACAAGTTAGCTTCCCCAAATGCAATACAAGCTCTACGAATTACCACCCAGGAGTTGGGAAAAAATGAGCACATAATACTGATAAATCTTTACTTGCACCCGCGTGACAAAACTAGAGGAAGTCAGCAGCTGAAGGAAGAGCTAGTAAAAATACTAAGGGACGAGAAAACAAACAGCATGATCATTAGTGGGGACTTCAATTTAAACATGCTTGATAACTCACCCGAAGTTATCCATCATGAGGAGGACCCATTTGCATGGGATAAAAAACCACAAGACAATACCTCAGGCAGAAGACAAACGAAAACAGCGCAGAAGCTTTTTAGCAACATTGGAACAGCTGGGCTTTCGTGCACTTATTGGAAGATTCCCAGGAGATAGCCCACAGGCAGCAACATTCCACAATGCACTGGCAAGTACAACAATAGATTTTACATTCTTCTCTCGCTGCATGTTCCCAAAGGTAAGGGACTACCGTATTGGATCATCGGACCACAGCGACAATTTGCCCCAGGAAACCACGATAGAGATACCGTTAATACCCGATCCATTGCCAGCAAACATACGCTGCCTAGAATACACCTCCAATGATAAAAGGGTAAAATGTAGAACAGACGACCCAAAAAACTTACTTTCTCTTGCAAAGAAGTTACTAGAAAAAACACAAGGAGCAGAGCTAGACTTAATTGAATGTTGGGAGGCGTTCACAAGAACACTACTACACAGCTCTGGAACCAAAAAGGGGAAGCTCCGAAACAAAGGAACGGCCCATCTGCCAAATCAATGCTTACACTTGAACATCAGAAATAACGCTCAATTGAAAAAGATAAAAGCCTCGATAAATCGCGTGCTTCGGAGAGCGAGGGAAGATCCCGCGGAACTGACAGAACTGAGGCAGTTAAAAGCCACCCGTAAGAAATTAACCTGGCACCTTAGAAAAGAAGCAGACGAGACACTTTGGGCTAAACTGCTTCATGATGTTAAAAACAACAATAGTGCACAATTCTGGCAGAAGATCAACACTCTGACCAATCCGCGATGCCAGGGCATAGGATCACATCTTACAGAGGAGGCCTGGATTACCTTCCTCGATTCACACTTGAACAAAGATCGAGAAAGCCAAACTTGTACAAACAACCTCTCGCTTGACTCAGATGCTTCCCCATCTCAAACTGTCCCCAATGCAGTAACGGAACAGGACTTCTTAATAACGAGTGCACAAATCTGCAAAAGAATCGCTAAGGGCAGACGAGAGGGAGCTCCGGGTCCAAACGGGATCCCCCCAATATTGTTTAAGCAAAAGCCGGAATTTTGGGCCTCTGTATTCAAGCCAATCTTTGGGAAAATCCTGAAAACCGCAACGATTCCATCATCTTGGAGGGGTGCGATTATTTCACCCATATACAAAAAAGGAAATAGGAGCGACCCAAAAAGTAACCGCCTAGTAGCCTTATTGGACAACGAGGCCAAATATTTTGCAGGTATATTACTTCAAGAATTATTGACTTGGGCCACAGAAATTACAGCATTTCCACTTAACCAAACAGGCTTCTGTAAGAACATGGGGACTTCCACTAACATCTTAGCTCTCTCACTAATGATTGACTCTGCGCTTGAGGCCAAACAGCCATTATACCTGTGTTTTATTGACTATAGTTCAGCATTCGATCATGTCAACAGAAACCTTCTATGACAAAAACTAAAAAGGCTGAATATTCCATCACTGCTCTTAAATCAACCAATCCTTCTGCATAGTGACACCTGGGTGCAAGTAAAACTGGGGGCCGGAGATTACTTAACAAAGAAGATTCCAACAAGCTCAGGGATAAAACAAGGATGCGTCCTTGCACCAACACTTTTTTATCTTTTTATGGCAGAATTATCAGCTTCTCTGAATGAATGCAACTCGCATGCACCTAAGTTAGGGGGTCGCCAGCTATCCAACTTATTATATGCAGACGATTTGGTGCTCATCAGCCAGACCCCGGTAGGCCTACAGCGCCTGCTCGACATCACCTCTCGATACTCAGAAACCAACAAACTCAGTATCAATCAAGATAAAACAAAAGTTATGAGTGTGAACATCCATAAAACAAAAATAACAAACAACTGGTACCTGGCAACATGTAAACTGGAGACTGTACAAGAATATAAATATCTGGGGGTTATCATCGATAACAAAGGCAATTACAGACCCCAATGTGAGTCCATAAAAAACAGAGGAATAATGACAGCAGTGTCAATAAGAAATTTAAAAAATAAGATCTCGGGCCCAAGCTTCCTCCCCCTAACTAGGGTGATACAGGCAAAACTAATACCATCGATCACCTATGGTAGCTAAGCCATGAGAGGAAGGGACGCTGAAATACTAGATGGCACGATAACGAAAGCACTGCGAATGATCTACGGCTTACCAGGATACATATCCCCCGCACAAATGAGGCTTGAATTTGGGATACAAAAAGAAGAGTTGGCACGTAAAGGTGCTTTCATCAAAAGTTGGCACAAGATCAGAAGAGGAGAACCTGAATCGCTAAACGCTTTTCTGTGGAAAGAACTACAAGCCAAAGAGGCTTGCCCCGCCAGATGCTACCTGGATGCCGTGCTTGACCAACTGGGGTTACGGCACAGTTGGGAACAATCAGTGACTCATGCAAGCTTCAAAAAAACAGTAAATAACATAGTCAAGAAAGAATCCCTCACACAAGACAAAGCCTCCCTGACAGAGCGGGCACACGGCTGGCTTACTTTACAGTCCTACACCAAAGCTGCACCTCAAGCATATCTCCACACCAGCTTCACAAAAACTTCGAAGGAGAAATTCCTGAGATTTCGCCTAGGATTACTGCCCTCAGCTCACCATCTGCCACCGTGGCTACGTCCTCCCAAGCCAGCTACTTGCCGACTCTGCGGGGACGGTGAGGAAGATATAGTGCACCTTATCACGATATGTCGGGAGTTAATATGGGAGCGCCGGGCCCTTCTAAAACCACTTTTTAACAAAAAACATATACGATCCTGCAGGCAAGCAGTGCTGGCAAGCTTCTCCGGCAATGATGCTCAACTAAGTTGTCGCCTGGTAAAATTTCTAAATGCCACGGAAATCATCATTAAAAAACGATCTAATGGCCCAGTGGGTGACAAGATCTCAGAAGCCGGGAGGAAAGCATTACCGTGATCATCGAGACGGTCAACAATTGCATTGCTCACTCCACCAAGAACTCCAGCGTTGGCAATCCAAAACACCATACAACTTGGAACGGCCATGGGTCCTGCTGTTCTGTATTCCCCCACCGCAGCGATTGGCCATAGGACCCTAAGCCGTGGAACATTAGCAAAGAACTTTTAAGCCAGTTACTTGGATTTTACTGCTTTTCAGATATCACTGCCATTTTGCAAAACCAGTTTCATGTATTCTTTTAATGGTTTTATATGAATGCATTTGTTTTACTGTATAATGAAGGTTCTGTTTAACTTTGAATCGACCGAAGAATAAGAAAGTGTAAGGCCCCTAGGTGGATCATCCTTGATCGCCCTGCACCCGGTTACCTCGTCACACTCGCACTCTGCACCTTCCTCGTGCAGACCAGTATTTTTGTTGCTTGCTGCTCCAGCCATATTTTATTAAGCACTTGATCAAAGAGGGTAACTAGCCCGGCTCCGCCGCTAGCTATACGCTTACATCAATTACCAGCCCTCTAGGTTAATCAAGCGTGAACTCTAGCACTGGCAAAAGCTGCACATTTTGCACATCACACATCTTAATGGAAGAGTTAAGTATGAACTTTAAATCGGTTGTCTGAATTTTATTGCTTTTATAAACCGTTGCCATTTTGCACATTCAGCTCCCTCTAGTTTTCTAAGGGTCACAAAAAAATGTGTGAGCTTTATTCCAGTATACATGCTCAATTAACAAAGAAGAGAGGTTAAGGACCCCTAGCGGGCTTTCTTATGACTTCTCTGCTCTTGGCCATTGAATCATCCCTTCACTCGGCACTTTTCACGGCACACCCCTGCACCTGTTTGCTGGTTGGAATCACTTTGCTGCTAAGTATGCATCCAATGAGGTCAATCATGTTTGTTCAGCTACTAATCTTATGCCAATAAAATGCCAGTTTACATTTTTTTATTGAGGATGGTTTTAGGGGGCTATGTTTTATGTCTGTCCGTATTTTAAAGTCTTTTTTTGTTCTCCCATTTTAACTGTGGTTTTTATTTTGATTTAAACCGTCACCACGAAAATGTGTTTTGTGACGTACATTTGTAATGGTTTTAATTAACTGTACAATAAATGTACTTACTTACTTAATAGAAATAAATGTAATAAAGATGCCTATCAAGCATTGAGCAATAAACCTAAATGTTCAAGGTGCGGATCCGGAGAGCACTTTATAAATCCACATGTCCTGCCATTTCATACAAATGCTTCAAATGTGGGAAGTCTGGTAATTTTTCGACTGTTTGTAGATCTCAACGCAATGTAAATTCTATTGTGGAGAATAAAGCTGACTATGGTCAAGTAACTCAAGTGAATCAAAACGTAATATTAATAATTGGCAAGGGTGATACAAGTCAATATGCTATCCTGGCTACTAATATTGATAACAACTTATCCAAACTACCATACTGTGAAGTTGCCATCGACTGTATCAAAACCATTATGCTTGTGGATTATGCATCACTGTTCTCCCTGATTTCAGAAGCCCTCTTCAAAAAATTGGGAGAATAATGATCTTAAGGCATATGGTTATGGCCAAGCAATTGTTAACATTATAAGTTATTTTGTGGCCTCCATCTTGTATGATTTTCACACAATTTTGGGGGAAATTGACGTGGTTAGAAATGGTCAACCTATTTTAGGATGGAGGCATCAAGGGAATCTTGGTCTTATTTTGGATACATCTTTGGGTGTTTAGGTGTATTGTATGGCCATACATTAAGGTATTAAGGGAGCAATTTCACAATATAAAGATGTTTTTAGAAGAGTTGGGTATGGTTAAAGGCTTCTCACATGAAATCAAATTGAAGGTGGGGGCGTCACCAATTAGACACAAACTCAGATATGTGAATGTTAGCATTAGTAGAAAGACGAAGGTGGAATAGAACGAGTGTATTGATCTGAGTGGGTGTCTGCCTTAGCTTTAGTAAAGAAAAAATCTGGTTCATTGAGTTTATGTGCAGATTTGAGTTTGTTAAATAAACAAATCATCATCGATAGCCATCTCTTACCCAAAATGCAAGAACTGTTGGCGCAGTTGGGAGGCGCAAAATATTTCACATCCCTGGATCTCAAATCTGCATACCACCAGATTGTGTTAGATGAAAGTTGCAGACATCTTACCACCTTTATTACTCCAGATGGTGCCTTTAGGTATGTACGTATGCCTTTTGGGTAGCACCAGCCGCATCTGTGTTCCAAAAATTGATGTTTAATCTCTTTAGGAACATGGATGGGATTATGGCAGTCCAAAACAACATTTTCATTTTTGCTGACTCTATTGAGTCCCATAATTTAAGGTTTTCAAAGGTATTACAAGTTTTACGAGACAAGGGAATGATTTTACAAATGTAAAAATGCAATTTGTAACTCAAGAAGTAGAGTATTTGGGGCACACCATTTCTGCTTAAAGGAATATCCCTTAAACCATGTTTAATCCAAGTCATTGAAAGGTTAAAGTACGCTGGTCAGATAAAGATCAATTAAGATTGTAATTAGAGTTATGCAAATTTTACTCCAGATTTGTATGCAGATTTTCTTAAATAGCATTGCCATTGAGGAATTTGCTTAAAAAAGGAATAAACTTCACATGGTTAAGGGAACATCAGGAAGCATATGATATGCTAAAAAATTCTATTGTTAAGGCAACACCGTTAACTTCTTTCAACCTGAATTTGCGTTGTTATGTATATGTTGTTACTAGTTCTGAAGGGTTAGGAGCAATACTTACACAGAAAGATCAAACATTAGAAAACACTGTGGCTTTTGTCTCAAATCCTCTTCCGTATTCAGAAACTAAATATTCCACCATTGAAAGAGAGGCATTAGCATGCACATGGGCAGTAGAACATTTAAAAATGTATTTATGGGGGAGAGAACTCACTATTAAAACGGACCATAAACCCCTTCTGGCTCTACTCAATAGCAATGGTATGGGTAGAGCATCTTCCCAGTTGATTAGAATTGTATCCAAAATATATGAATATAATTTCAAAGCAGTTCATATACAGGGTATGTTTAACTGCATTGCTGAGTGCTTTTGTTATGTTATGTTAATTTTACTTTCTATAGAGCACGACTCACCCGGGGGCATCTCGGCGCTGCCGCAAATCCTAACAGGAAAATGCGTA
The DNA here is from genome assembly GCA_963921515.1 of Calotriton arnoldi. Classification (NCBI taxonomy): domain Eukaryota; kingdom Metazoa; phylum Chordata; class Amphibia; order Caudata; family Salamandridae; genus Calotriton; species Calotriton arnoldi. The sequence goes on along the minus strand of CAWUFW010005120.1, from coordinate 128,006 downwards.
CCAGGTAGATTCAGAATAAGTAGGCTTTTAGTAGTTTCCTGAATTTACAATATGTGGGTGTCTCTCGCAGGGTTTGAGGAAGTTTGTTCCAGTATCCTGGGGCAAGATGGGAGAAGGCCTTTCCCCCAGTGCGTATTTGACGGATACGGGGAACACATAGTAGGGCTTGGTTGCTGGATCTAAGAGTGCGGCTAGGGACGTAAGCCGTTAACTTATTTTGGAGATAAAGCGGACCTTTGCCTTTTAAGGCATTATACGTGAGGCAACAGATCTTGAAACGGTCACGCTTCTTCACTGTTAGCCAATGCAGTTCTTTCAGCAAAGGGGCTGAAGGAGTTCCTGCAGGGCAATTCAGAATAAGCCTGGCCGCAGTGTTCTGGACCACCTGGAGTTTGGAGAGCAGTGATTCACTAGCTTCTGCCAAAAGAGCATTTCCATAGTCCAGTCTGCTTATCACCATGGCCTGGACCAGTGTTCTACGGACTGTCGCGGGGAGAAAGGGGAAGATTCTGCGCAGAAGGCGCAGATTGTAATAGCAAGCGCTCGTAGTTGCTGCAATCTGGTCTTTCATCATTAATGCTTGATCTAATTTTATCCCCAGATTTCTTACAGTTTGTTTAGGCACGGGGATGGCACCCAATTGGTGGGCCCACCAATCGCCCGACCAGATGGAGGGGGCTTTACCAAACAGCATAATCTCCGTCTTTTCTGGATTTAACTGGAGGCAGTTCTCAGTCATCCAATTGGAGATTGCTAACATTCCTGATGCAAAACATTTTTTTGCTATTTTCAGGTCTTGGCCTAGAGTAAACATCAGCTGGGTGTCATCAGCGTATGACATGATCTCAAAGCCAAAGTGCTCTGCAATCTTCGCTAACGGGGCCATATAGATATTGAACAAGGTGGGACTCAGACATGAGCCCTGCGGTACACCCTTGTCCAAACGCTTTTTGCAAGATGAATACGGGCCCAGGATGACCGTTTGCTGTCTATCTGACAGGAAATGCTGAAGCCACTTAAGTGCCACACCCTGTACACCGATTGCTTGCAGCCTTTCCAAAAGCCTTGGATGAGAGATGGTATCAAAGGCTGCCGAGACATCTAATAATATCAGTATCACAGGCCTTCCTGCATCCACCCCCTGTCTCAGTGAATCAGTCACGGCCAGGAGCACAGTCTCTGTACTGTACCCTGGGTGGAAACCAGATTGTGAGGGATCCAGGATGTGGTTGAATTCGAGATAAGATCCCAGCTGCTTGTTTATTAGGCTTTCAAGTTGTTTACCCAGTAGAGGTAGCAGGGATATCGGGCGATAATTGCTGAGAGATTGTTGGTCCAGAGTTGCTTTTTTTAATATGGGCCGTACGTATGCTTCCTTCCACTCTGTCTGAATAGTGCCTGTTTTTATTGAGCAGTTAAAGATCTCTTGGATCATAAGGGCGCAACAGGTAGCCAGAAGGGATATTATCTTGGGTGGGCAAAGATCCCGGGGGGAGCCAGACTTTGCTGCAGCCAGGGAGCTGTGTATTTCCTCTAAAGTAAAAGGCTGAAAACTGTCTAGTGTATAGAGGGTTGCTTTTTGCTGCTCTTCTTTAAGAATGGTGGTCCTGTGTCCTGCGAAGGAGCAGCAGGAAATTTTGAGTAGATGTGAGATATCTTTTCCTGAAAAAAATTAGCCAGAGAATCACAGAGATCCTGAGGTTCCACGGGAGATTGGCTGCATGCTTGTGGGGAGATAGAATCATGAACTATACTAAAAAGGACTTTTGGGGAGTTGGCAGCTCGTTCGATTTGATTAATGATAAAAGTCCGCCTGGCAGATTTAATATTCTGATGGTATCGGGACATAGCTTGTTTGTACTGTTCCTTATCTTGAGGCTCTTTCTTTCTATGCCAGAATCTCTCTAGAGTCTTGCATTTAGTTTTTTCTACCCTTAGTTCTGGCATAAACTATGGGGCTGATGGTCGACGATATGTGGAACCATAATTTTTAAGGGGAATGGTTGCATCCAGTGCCGCCGTAAGGGCAGAGTTAAAAGAGTTCAGTAATTCAGAAGCCTCAGGATTATCGTTTGGTAACTTGGGGTGGAAGGCATCGCTAGGTTCAATGATCAAGGTTACATGATTGATCTGTTAAATCTGTTGCCGAGATCGTGGAAGAAAGTGTTGTCACAGTGATAGATAATGTTTTGCCTTTGTGTGAGAGTGACTTTTCCAAGGAAGCATGGAGGAAGAGTAGTCAGGAAGATCAGGAACAAGAAAAGATTATTGAGCGCAATAGAAAAGTGCGGCCTCGCGAGAAACAACTTTCACCATCTATGCAGATATTCTGGAAAGATAAAGACTCTATTTCAGTTTCAGGGTACTTTGTATTTAAAGAAGAGTGAGTTGGTCCTCCTAAGGGTATTTGCTACAACATTATGAAGTTAGCACATAAAGGACATCTAGGTGATACTCTCACCAAAAAGAGAGTTAGGGAAATATTTTGGTGGCCTTATATGGACTCACAAATTTCTAGGTGTGTCAAACATTGCTATATTTGAAGTAATTTTGAAATGTCCCTGGTTACCTGCAAAGCGGTTCCTATTACCTCAGAATTTCCAAATAGACCCTGAGACAAATTAGCACTGGATATTTTAGGACCGTAAGACAATCTATCTAGATGCAAAGTGTATGTATGTGTCCTAATTGATTACTTTTCCAAATAGACTGAAGTTACACGGGCATCTCAACCCAAAACTGATTATACCATACAATTTTTACAAGAGTGTTTTTTCAACAAAGGGTTGCCATCCAACGTTGTCTCTGACAATGGAAAACAGTTCACATCATATAAATTCAAAAAATGTATCAAAGATAACAATATTGTGCATTTGAAAACTTCTCTCTAATCACCTAACAAGAATGGGGTTATAGTAGAGGCTGTGCACGCCGCTTTAGCTAATAAAGTAGAAGTCATGGAATTTGTTGAAGAAACCATTTGGGCATACCAACCATTACCTAATTTGAGTACAGAATTTTCATTTTGTTCTATGCTCAAAGGTCACATACCACTCAGGGGCCGATTCCGATCTCGGTCGGAGGCGCACCCAATACCATTCGGTCGGGAAAAAAGCCATGCGAAAGCCTGTTTCCCGACCGATCCATACAGTACACCGAACGAGCAAGTACGATGCGCACAGCAGCAAAAAATCCGGCCGAGCCGTACTCACCCAAACCAGGTCCTGTTCTCCGACCGAGGCGAATCCGGAAACGCCGAATCGAGTCGCACAGAAGGAAAAATGCAGCCCCGTCCGGCCGGACAAGTACGATGCGCTTTCCGTACGCTCCGAACCCGTCGCTACGCACGGCACGTCAAAGCATCCGGGAGAGGCGCACATAAGCTCCGATTCGCGCCACAACACGATCCACGGCTCCGAGACGAACACGGCACCGACGAGGACGACGCGAAGCGACGAGGACGAGGCGAAGCGACGAGGACGACGCCAAGCAACGAGAAGGACGAACGACACGAACCAACCATGAATCCCTTCGTCCCGATCATACCAATATTCTACATTTACTACCGGAACAGACACGGACGCGTACGGCGCAGAAGGTAAGCCAGACACCAACCACAAAACACATACAACACGTACACGACACATCACACAAATACACGGGGATGCTGAATATACTTACACCAGCAACAGCAGCACCATAGGGGCGGGATGCCCATCACCAATGCCACATATGCACACAGGGGCCTGAATGCGCCCCACCACCCCTACCCAGGGGGGGCTGGATGCCTACCACAACTACCACCCTTAGCCAGGGGGGGCTGGATGCCTACCACTACTACCACCCTTAGCCAGGGGGGCTGGATGCCTACCACTACTACCACCCTCACCCAGGGGGCTGGATGCCTACCACTACTACCACCCTTAGCCAGGGGGCTGGATGCCTACCACTACTACCACCCTTAGCCAGGGGGGCTGGATGCCTACCACTACTACCACCCTTAGCCAGGGGGGCTGGATGCCTACCACTAGTACCACCCTTAGCCAGGGGGCTGGATGCCTACCACTACTACCACCCTCACCCAGGGGGGCTGGATGCCTACCACCACTACCACCCTCACCCAGGGGGGCAGGATGCCTACCACTACTACCACCCTTAGCCAGGGGGGCTGGATGCCTACCACTACTACCACCCTTAGCCAGGGGGCTGGATGCCTACCACTACTACCACCCTCACCCAGGGGGGCTGGATGCCTACCACTATTACCACCCTTAGCCAGGGGGGCTGGATGCCTACCACTACTACCACCCTTAGCCAGGGGGGGCTGGATGCCTACCACTACTACCACCCTCACCCAGGGGGGGCTGGATGCCTACCACCACTACCACCCTCACCCAGGGGGGGCAGGATGCCTACCACTACTACCACCCTTAGCCAGAGGGGGCTGGTTGCCTACCACTACTACCACCCTTAGCCAGGGGGGGCTGGATGCCTACCACTACTACCACCCTTAGCCAGGGGGGGCTGGATGCCTACCACTACTAGCACCCTCACCCAGGGGGCTGGATGCCTACCACCACTACCACCCTCACCCAGGGGGGCAGGATGCCTACCACTACTACCACCCTCACCCAGGGGGGCTGGATGCCTACCACTACTACCACCCTCACCCAGGGGGGTTGGATGCCTACCACTACTACCACCCTTAGCCAGGGGGGCTGGATGCCTACCACTACTACCACCCTTAGCCAGGGGGCTGGATGCCTACCACTACTACCACCCTCACCCAGGGGGGCTGGATGCCTACCACCACTACCACCCTCACCCAGGGGGGCAGGATGCCTACCACTACTACCACCCTTAGCCAGGGGGGCTGGATGCCTACCACTACTACCACCCTTAGCCAGGGGGGCTGGATGCCTACCACTACTACCACCCTTAGCCAGGGGGGCTGGATGCCTACCACTACTAGCACCCTCACCCAGGGGGGCTGGATGCCTACCACCACTACCACCCTCACCCAGGGGGGCAGGATGCCTACCACTACTACCACCCTCACCCAGGGGGGCTGGATGCCTACCACTACTACCACCCTCACCCAGGGGGGCTGGATGCCTACCACTACTACCACCCTTAGCCAGGGGGGCTGGATGCCTACCACTACTACCACCCTTAGCCAGGGGGCTGGATGCCTACCACTACTACCACCCTCACCCAGGGGGGCTGGATGCCTACCACTACTACCACCCTTAGCCAGGGGGGCTGGATGCCTACCACTACTACCACCCTTAGCCAGGGGGGCTGGATGCCTACCACTACTACCACCCTCACCCAGGGGGGCTGGATGCCTACCACGACTACCACCCTCACCCAGGGGGGCTGGATGCCTACCACTACTACCACCCCCACTCATAGGATGGACAATGCATGACACAACCAGCACACCACAACCTAGGGAATGCAAGATAAAGACATCCCCCCACCACCATGACAAGCGTGTGTAGGCTGTGTCAAATGCCTACAACACCGAACATGACTTTGAACATACAATGTGACCCCCTAGCACATGTGCCACACATATATGTGTGTGGCACCCACAATGCAAGCAGCCCATGACCATTGTGGCAATGGGGCCTAAACCCCCATCATCACAGTGACCAAAAGGCAAGTGTGGGGTCCATAGCTGAAGCACATTTTGACCATTGTGGCAATGGGGTCTAAACCCCCATCATCACAGTGACCAAAAGGCAAGTGTGGGGTCCATAGCTGAAGCACATTTTGACCATTGTGGCAATGGGGTCTAAACCCCCTCATCACAGTGACCAAAAGGCAAGTGTGGGGTCCATAGCTGAAGCACATTTTGACCATTGTGGCAATGGGGTCTAAACCCCCATCATCACAGTGACCAAAAGGCAAGTGTGGGGTCCATAGCTGAAGCACATTTTGACCATTGTGGCAATGGGGTCTAAACCCCCATCATCACAGTGACCAAAAGGCAAGTGTGGGGTCCATAGCTGAAGCACATTTTGACCATTGTGGCAATGGGGTCTAAACCCCCATCATCACAGTGACCAAAAGGGAAGTGTGGGGTCCATAGCTGAAGCACATTTTGACCATTGTGGCAATGGGGTCTAAACCCCCATCATCACAGTGACCAAAAGGGAAGTGTGGGGTCCATAGCTGAAGCACATTTTGACCATTGTGGCAATGGGGTCTACACCCCCATCATCACAGTGACCAAAAGGTAAGTGTTGACAAAGAAAGAGCTGCAACTGCCAAACTGCATGGATCATTCCTGGTCACAGAACCAAAAACTCATCTGTGGCAAAGTAGTGTATGTGTCCCATTGCAACATAAATTGGGTGAGCCAAATACTGCAGTGCAAATGAGACATTCCTTTGGCCATGTGCAGACAAACAACACCCATGGGGGCTGACGCCGTCAACATTCATCAATGACACAATGACAGAAGTGACCATCAGAATGCAGAACCACATATTTGCACCAATGGGCACACAAATGCAGATATCCTGTGGAGACAGCAGATGTGAGGTGAACAGATACCATACCATGGCAGCAATGGGACACACAAACCATGATCACTGTGCTGACCGATGACCTAGGAGTCCCAGGGACAGCAGGGGAAACACACCAAACAACATACAGCCAATGGCACACCCAAGATATGCCAATGCAGTGGTGCAGATGCACAAACACAAACAGGCAGACCAACACTGTCCTCATACACAGCAGGTGAGGGGGGTGCCAGTGTCCCCAGGTAACCACACAACACATGAGGAGAGCTGAATACCAATCATACAGATGTGCATACACTGCCACACTAAGGTAACTCATGGATCCAAATCCCCTATGTGGGCAAGCAGGCATTGTCAGATGAGAGGGAGCACAAAACACACATGTCACACAGGCACGTAGGAACAACAACTGACACAGCAAGACACAGACACACCACAGCACCACCCCCAGGGCCCCCACAATGTGGTGACCCTTGGCTGCATAAAAATCCCACTCTGATGACAAAGCTGAATGTGGTTCACACTGTGAACCACAGTCATGTGTCCTGAGCAACAAACTACCATCACACCGACACAAGCACAAATCAATCAGCATGGCCAGTAAGCCAAGGCCAACATGGAGGCAGGGGTCTAGCTGGGCAACAACTCCCATCTGCACACACTCAAGACCACACCCCTCGACCTCCAACAATGTGCAGCAGTGAAGTACACATGCACTGGTGACATTGCACATGCACCCATGACTATTCCAGGGTGGTGGGTGGGAACCAAGGTGCAGAAACACATCACACATGGCCACTCAACAAGACTCCTGAATGTCTGACACACTGCACACTACGCTGTACATGGACATGACGGCGATACCACACCAACCAATGGGATCCCAGCCACAGTCACACACCAATGAAGAAGCCAAGGTCACCCACAAAGAACACACATAGACAACAACCAACATCGCAGCCCGGACCCTGAGGAGTGCCAGCAGTCACACACACAACGTGTCACAATAACTTAAAGATAACACGAACTGAAAATCACATGACAGGGGCAAACAACAAGTGCCAAGGGGAAACCTGACTGTGACCCATCTGCGTCTGCACACAAACTCAGCCCTGACAGCAAACACACCTATGGGTGACACCCTGATGACCAGTAATGTGCCATGCACCCACATCACAGAGAACCCAGGGAGAAGACTTTGGGGGAACATAGGTCAACTCAGCTAGCATCACAAACAGGTACAACACTAGGGATCACAGCATGCGCAGATAAATGGAAGTGAACACACAGACATGCACACACAACACACACCTTGGGCGCAGGCAATGTCACACGTGTACACACTGCCATGAGGGGACTCCACTCCTGTGTGAGGAAAGCTGTGCCATATGTTGCCTCAGTAGGGCCCCATCATGTCAGCTGAGCACTTGGTCACACAATCAACAATTAGCACCAAATGAGGGCTCCCGTCACATCAGCCTGGTCATGGATGTGCCAACGGAATCATCAGCACAGATCCAACACACTTGTATAGCAATGTTGCACTGACTACACGGATGAGTCCTTCCCCATTGATGCCCAAACCTGCATGTCCAGTGGAGATGGCAACACGGTCAGGGAAGTAGACAAATCCAACAATGGCAGGCACAACAGATGTGCAGGGGTGGAAGCCACAGATATGAAATTGCTAATGTAAGTAGGAAATCCCATTGCCAAATACTGAACACATGACACCCTCAGATGCTGCTATGGATGACATGGATACACCACATGATAGGACACATTCCCCCTGGACCACATGGGTTCCTGCACAGTAACACTTCATAATCATGAGACCAGATATCACCATCACTGCAGCAAGGGCATGGTTAGCAGCACCAACAACATGTACATCTGAAGAATGAGCACTAGAGAAAAGAAAGTTGCTTTATTCAGCATATGTGTTGAATGAAAACGACGTCCAGAAAAAAAGAGCAAAGGCCAATGGCCATTCCATTGTCAAAGTTCAAACAGGGTGACACTGGCAGATGTCACCCTACGCATGCCTGCACAAAACCAGGGACAATCCACTAGGAGGGGCAACCGGGGGGCAGGCCAGGCACCGCAGGGACAGGATCAGGGCTCACCAGGGGGAGTCAGGGAAGGGGTGGTGGGTGCTGGAGAGCCACTGACAACTGCAGTGGAGGTGTCTGACATGGTGTGTGCCGGCACAACTGGGGGGCATGACTCAGATGTCGTGGGTGCCGGCACAACTGCAGTGGACCCTGCAGATGGAGTGGACAGGTCCGCCACTGCAGTGCCCAAGTCAGACAGGGCGGTAGTGGACTCCACTGCAGTGCCTACCTCCAGGGGAGGAGAATGGGGAACAGGCAAGGTGGGTTGGACAGAGGGGGAGGACACCCTCACCACATCAGTGGCACAGACAAGCGCAGCGGGGGTGTGGTGCTGGGAGAGCAAGTGGCAGGGGGAGAAGGCCTGATCCTCTTGGGGATGGTATATCTGTGGGTGGGGGAACCTGGGGCAGGGTGTGGTGGGGGCACCTGTGCAGTGGGGGCCTGAGGGATGGAGGACGGAGACCTTGTGCCTGAGCTGCAGGGCGGTGGCGGGGTCTTGCTCTTAGGACTCCGGGGGGACTTGCGGGTGGGGGCCTCAGTCCGTCTGCGCCTGGGGGAGGGTGTCCGGGGGCGAGGGGCACTCTGCTCCATGTGGGTGGGCTTCCTCTTCCCCCGGGATGCTGGAGCAGCTTCATCGGTGGGGAAGAGGCCGAGGTCACAGAGGAAGAGCTGCTGTGACTTTGGGGTTGCAGGTGAGGCAAGGGAGGGTGCTTTGGAGGGAGAGGGAACTGAGGACTGCGCAGTGCATGTGGATGCGTGTGTGTGTTCCAGGGCCCCATCCCCTGTGAGTCTGGCTTCAGTCCCCTGAATGTGCGTGCGTGTGCGTTTTGTCATTGGCGTGTGTGTCAGTGTGCTGGATGTGTGTGTGCTGGTGTGTGCCTGTGCCGGTGTGTGTGTGCTTGGGATGGGTAAGGTGCTGGGGAGTGTGGATGGAGCAGAGGCAGGAGGGGTGAGGGACCGTTTGAGGAGGGACACTGCTGCCGTCAGGGAGGAGTCCATGGACCTATTGCCCCTCTGTAGGTCAGACATGCCCGATGAGATGCCCTCCATGAACGACACCAGCTGAGTCAACAGCGCGGTGTGCGCATGGAGGACACTCAGCATGGCTGTCTGGCCTACATGGAGCTGGCGAAGGAGGTACACAGACTCCTCACTCAGGGCAGCAGGGGACACAGGGGCAGGGGCTGCGGTGCCTGGCCCAAAGGAGACACGCTCCCGGACATGGGAGCCTCCACGGACCTGGGGAATGGGAGCCGATGGGAGGGCGGTGGTGGTGCTGGTGGTGGCGGGGACAGCAACACTAGCTGGGGTGTGGTGGCTGCTGACACCCGCCTCCACAAGGGAGTCATCCTCCGAGTTGCTCTGGTCCTCAGCTGAGGTGGATGCTGCTGAGGACTCCTCGGTGTGGCTCCCCTCGCCCTCTGTGCCACTGGGTCCCTCCGACCACTCCTCGGCTGCTGACCCAGTCTGGCTCTCTGGCTCCTCCTGGTCCGTGGAGCTGTCCCCTTCCGTGGCCGTGGATGTATCTGCAAACAATGGGGAAACAGACAGACATCAGTCACCTGCACAAAACGCACACACCACTGTGAGCACAGCACATCACAGAGCAAGCCCTGGCATCATTAGTTGTACATTGCTAAAAGTGCCCTAACTGAACAGGAGAAGCCAATTGTCAGTCTGATGCCAAGCATGGCACTCACATCCCACATGGCCTTGCACCCATCTGTCTGGTGTCTGTTGGATTGCAACACCCCAGTGTGGACACATGCACCAAGTACACAGTAGTTGGACAGTGCAGAGGACACGGTGTGGCATGTGGACATGCACACATCACAGCTCTTGCCACTGAGTCAGTACAGGTTTCCGGATGAAAGGGATGCCCAGAGTCAAATAGGAAATGCATGTGATGCATACCAGCGACAGACACCATGATGCACCCATGTCCTGATAGCCAGCGCCACTATGGTGTGCATGTAGCACATGTCACTCCCCTGCAGGCTCACCAATCAGTAGACACATGCCATGGCGGAGGCATGACTGCAAAGTCATACATCACTGTCTCAGTGATGTATGACTTTGCAGCCAGACAACAACACTCTGCACTGTGTCACAATAGTAGGTCATGGGGAATGCAAGTCCTGGAGCTGCACAAGTGCACATGTACATCCCCCCACAACACATCCTCTCAACCCTCATCTGTCCAGGTCATACCTATTGGACATATGGGAGACCTGTGACACTACCCTCTGAACCTGAGCCCCTCACACTCTGCTGTGAATGGGGAACAGCTGCCTGAACTTCACATTCACATGCCCCAGTCTGCATGGGCAGCTGATCAGACACCTATGTGACACACAAGTATCGTCTCCTATGGTCACATCTCCAGTGGCATGCTGAGCCCCTACCAAGAAACTCCACAGCAGTCCTGGCGACTAATCCACAGCACACTGACACAGAGGCAGACACCTGAGGGGTCAAATCACTGCGCACAATGTGTCAGCTGATACACGGGAGTGGGAGTACAGAGTGTATTGTATGGCCTGGAGTAGGCATGACTGTCCAGCCCCACATGAATGAGGGATGAGCCCTGGACTGTAGGCAGCTGGCTAAGTATGTGTGACACACGTCATATACATACTCCTGGGGCCCAAACATTGTTCCCACCCGCAGCATGGGTGTGTGCCAGATACCCCAGCCACATGTGGTGGATCAGCTCAGCAATTGGACCACAGATCAAAGTAACACGCTGAATACATGTCAGAATACAGGCATTGTGTAAGCAATGGACCCACCCATGATGCCCACCACAGAGTCAGGGAAACAGATGCTGTCTCCCACCTTGAGTCAAGCAAACTGCAAGGACACAGCCCTAAGTGATAGAATTCCCTGCATGTAAGGGCCACACCTGGGTATCAGATGAGGAGTGGGCAGTGCACAATAGAGGGACATGGCTCCTGGAAAACATGACTGCTGTACTGTGGCAGTTTAACCAGGCCCGAGGAGGGCACATAGCATGTTAGACAGAGTTCACAGTGCAGTCTTTGACTCACCCCCTCCTTGCTGCTCTCTGGCCTTCAGCTGCCCATCCAGGTCTGGAAAGACCACCGCCAGGATCCTGAGCATGTGGGGGGTCAGGGTCCGTGTTCCGCCCCTCCTGCGAGGAGGCGACAGCTTCAGCTGGACCCATGCACTCCTCCGGGTCCAGCCCCGAAGGTCCTGCCACCTCTTTTGGCAGTTGCGGATCCGGCGCTTGTAGACCCCCACGGACCGGACAGCCCGGACGATGTCCTTCCAGATCTCCTGCTTCCGATGGGCAGAAGCCTGTCAGGATGACAAAGTGATAAGGCCATTACTACACATGCAACATATCCGTGCATGACACAGTTGCATATACATGTCGCAATCACAGGGGCACATGGTGTACACAGGCAGTGCACGGCTGCCCATGGACAGTTTTCCAGAAGTCACTGCATTGTATCATTGCATGGGGAGTAAAACCCTGTTCAGAAGCACTGTCACTGCACCATACCTGTCCAGTGCAAGTCACTACACACTATGGGGGGTGACAACTACTCAGTGAGCCTGCTAGCCAGTGGCGTGCAGACTCTCAGCCTTGCTAGTCAGACAAAATGCACATTCAGAAAGGCAGTGCACAGGACACTCACCTGCTCCCCTGGTGTCCCATACAGCTTGCTGTACTGTGGAAGTAGGCTGTCCAGCAGGGCCTGGTTCTCTTCAAGGCTGAAGGCTGGGGCTCTCTCCACAGTACGTGCCATTGCAGGGTCCAGAGGGGCAGAGACAGCAGCAGTGCAGTGGCAGATGTCGTCTTGGAGCATGTAGTGCAGGCAAGTGGGCTCTCAGGGGAACAGCCAGCAATATATATGTGCTGGAGAGGCAGATACTGTCCCTTGTGTCCAAAGTGATAGGTCCAAGTCGTTTGCATCTTCTGAATCTGGCCAATCCATGGAATAGCAGCACCAAAACACGCCCACAGCATCCTTCAAATCTTCAACTTCATGACATACATGATTTTGCAACATTGTTGTGGGTGACCAACTGATTTTCCAGCAACCGACTCGTTCGAAATTCGAAAACGCGTCCGTTGCCAGGCAAGCCCATTGTCAATGGGTGTGCACCGATCGGTCCATTGCAGTTCAACGCGCACAGGGGTACAACGCGTACCCGCACACATTGAAAGCAATGGGCCGGCCGGAGGCACCGATCGGTCCATTGCAGTTCAACGCACACAGGGGTACAACGCGTACCCGCACACATTGAAAGCAATGGGCCGGCCGGAGGCACCGATCGGTCCATTGCAGTTCAACGCGCACAGGGGTACAACGCGTACCCGCACACATTGAAAGCAATGGGCCGGCCGGAGGCACCGATCGGTCCATTGCAGTTCAACGCGCACAGGGGTACAACGCGTACCCGCACACATTGAAAGCAATGGGCCGGCCGGAGGCACCGATCGGTCCATTGCAGTTCAACGCGCACAGGGGTACAACGCGTACCCGCACACATTGAAAGCAATGGGCCGGCCGGAGGCACCGATCGGTCCATTGCAGTTCAACGCGCACAGGGGTACAACGCGTACCCGCACACATTGAAAGCAATGGGCCGGCCGGAGGCACCGATCGGTCCATTGCAGTTCAACGCGCACAGGGGTACAACGCGTACCCGCACACATTGAAAGCAATGGGCCGGCCAGAGGCACCGATCGGTCCATTGCAGTTCAACGCGCACAGGGGTACAACACGTACCCCCACACTTTGAAAGCAATGGGCCGGCCGGAGGCACCGATCGGTCCATTGCAGTACAACGCATCACTGTACATGTGACTGGCATATGTCAGCATGCCTGTCTCAGATGGACATATGCCAGCCACAGATAGCTCCCAGGGAGTGAGGGGCACACCTACATCAAGACAGCCTGTCCAAACCTTATCATAAGGCATGTAAGGCTGCATTTCCTATTGTGTGTATGTTGGTGTACATGTTGTCCTGTGGGTGTCACCTGTGGGCAGCCACCCCCAGGCTGTGCACGTGTTCATGGGGACAGGATCCTGAGTGTTACGTGTACGTGACCACTGTGATGTGCAACTGTTCATATCTGTGCATGTGCCATGGTCACATTTCACAGTGGTGTTTGTGTATGTCATGTCACATACCCCGTGAGTCCCATGTGGGACGGTATGTTTGAGCCAGGGTGTCCCAGTGGCACAATAGTGATGGACCTCCACAGTCTTTGTGCATGTAGTGTTTACAATGTCTCTGATTTCATGTGCACAATGGGAGACAGTCTCCACATCCACGTTGTGTGTGCATGGACTCTGATGTTGTGCGTGTGTGTCACAGACATCCATGTCTGTCCTGCCATGGCAAGTGGGGCCACTACCTGTGGGGGTCATGTTTGTTTTGCTGTGGTGTACACATGATACTCCATGTGATGCCAGTGTCCATGTGGCATTACAGGGTCCCTGGGAATGTACCTGTCGTTGAGCTGTGGTGCCTGGGGCACATCTGTCCTCACATGTCACTGTGGGGGTGATTGTGACACGGCAGCAGGAGATGGGAACTGTGACACGGCATCATGATATCCAATGGGCCAACCTGGGACAAATTGATGCCACCTGTAGGACCGTGTTGACAGATGTTGGCCATGTATGTACCATACATGTCCTTCCGGTACTGCACACTTCATGTAGTTGTGCCTCATAATGATGTATGTTGGGATCTTGACTGTGTTCAATGCCGCATATGTGGGGTGACTGACAATCTTGCTTACTTCTCCTCTGCACTGCAGGGCTCCTGCTGTCCATCGGCCATTCCCAGACCTGGCAACGATGGTGGAACGGGACAGCATCCGACGGTACCGCTTCACCAGGCAGCTGATTGAGGATTTGGCAGTGCAGTTGTCCCCACATTTGCAGCCTGGCCGGCCGTATCCTACAGCGCTGACCCCCAAGGTGAAGGTGATGGCAGCCCTACACTTCTTTGCCACCGGTACCTTCCAACATACTGTGGCGACTGCTGGTGGGATGTCACAGACCATGTTCAGCCGTGTGCTCCGCGATGTTTTGGCGGCAATGTTGCTCTTCCTGAACCGGTACATCTATTTCCCTAGACTGCGACGACTCACTGACGTGAAGAGTGACTTTTATGCCCTGGGGAGGATGCCGCATGTAATTGGCTCCATTGATGGGACACATGTGGCTTTGGTACCACCACAGGCCCAGGAGCAGGCCTACAGGAACCGCAAGCACTACCACTCGGTCAATGCACTGGTGGTGTGTCTTGCAGACATGACCATCACACACGTGTGTGCCCGTTTCCCTGGTTCAGCACACGATGCCTTTGTGATGAGGAGTAGTCGCATCCCCAGGATGATGGCACAGATGCAGAACCAGCGTGCCTGGCTTGTCGGTGTGTACTGACTTTGTGCCATTGTGTGTGATCTGATCTGTAGTATTCTGCCCACTTTTCCAAGTCAGCTAATGTGCACTTGTCTGTCCGTAGGTGACTCGGGATACCCCAACATGCCGTGGTTGCTGACACCCCTCAGGAACCCTGTGACACCTGCCCAGATGCGCTACAATGAGGCACATGGTCGGACCAGGAGAGTGATTGAGCGGACCTTTGGTCTCCTGAAGAGCCGCTTCCGCTGCCTGGACAAGACCGGAGGGTCCCTCCCATATGCCCCTGCGAAAGTGTGCAAGATTATCATCGTCTGCTGCATGCTCCACAACCTGGCAGTGCGGAAGGAGTTGCCTCTCATCCAGGATGACAATGACCAACATCCGCCACCTGTGGAGGATCCTGGCCTGGACCACGATGCCAGTGACGATGATGATGATGATGATGGTGATGGTGATGTCCGCACACAGCTCATCACCAACTTCTTTAGCTGAATGTGAGTATCCTGAGGTGTCATGTCAATGATGTGAGTTGGCATGATGTGTGGGTGGTGCTCTGGTGCTGTTGGAGTGTGTCCATGGGCTACTTGACTGGATGTGTGTTGCGATGTGTGGTGACAGGTGGGCTGTACTCCCCAACAGTGTTGACATGCTAACTTGGTTCTGGGTGGGTATCTTGTAACATGTATTGTGCATGAGTTTTGCTGTTCTGTCCTGTACTCCATTGCTTTTGACTGTGTGTCATTTCTGTCCTTCACAGGGTACTTTCAGATTCGTTTGGTCAACTGTGTCCACCGACGACGTGATTGCACATCCAGGCTGGTAGCTGTTGTGTCCCTACAGGTGATGTGCGCCACACCCATGGACTTCCTTCCGTCTACAGTTGTTGACTGTGTGCCTGCTACCAGGTGGGGTTACCTTGCATCTGTAGTGGTTACGGCATGTTGCAACTGTGTAATAAACCTGTGCTTCACTTTGTGATGTGCGTTGTCTGTGGTCACACATTTGACTGCCATTTGCTTACTGCACCTGTGGGCTACTTGACTACAACTGGGAATGGGTGTGGTGTCTGTGCATTGCACCGTCTTCCCTGGCAACATCAGTGTAGGCAATGAGTCAGATGGCCTAGGTGTGTATGTGTCGTGTAGCCCTGGTGGTGTGTCTCCCTCATGTGTGTCACGTTGCCTGTACTCACATGCCTGTGTTGTCCTTGCTGTTGCAGTTCGCATACACAGTGTAATTTTGCAGTTCATCATCCCCATAACAGCACCCACGTTGGAATCACGACAGAGGCAAGTATGGTGTATTAGTGTGTTTATTGTGATACATTTGTGTTAATAGTGCATAGGATGGGTTGTGCTGTACATGAATCTTGCAATCCCAAGTTCCTAGGTGAATTGAAAGTCCGGGTAGACAGGATCCCCAGTATCGGGGCCACAGTTGTCTGACACATTGGTCCAACTTGTACTCCCCATGCAATGTGTGGGAGTAGTGTTGCCGTCAACAGGGTGAACAGTCTGTGCACAAAGGCGAACATCCAGAACAGGTTCAGGCTTCCTGGGAGTTGCGCTTGGCCATCGGCCTCTCACTTTTCCCTCCTCGGACGACCCCTCTTCTTGGGGGGGCCCTCAAGTGCAGCCTGCTGCGGTGCAGGGGACTCTCCGCCAGAGTCCTCCTCCCTCCCTGTGGCAGTTGCAGTTTGTTCGGCACCAGATGTTGTTGGCACACAGGGAGGTGTGGACTGGTTGCTGTTCATCTGGCGGAGGCATTGTAAAATGTCCCTGTGCACCGCCGTCATCTCATGCAGTGCATCCCACTTGGACTCCACGCGGGACATGTGTGAGTCCACACGGGACATGTGTGACTCCACGTGGGACATGTGGGAGTCCAAGCGGGCATGATGGGCAGCCTGCTGCTGTTTAATGTCTCTGAGGAGCCCCACTACCTGGCTGAGCTCTCCGGTGCTGGACTGGTACGCATCAGCTATGCGTACCAGTTGTGGGTCGTCATGCACACCAGCAACGTCTGCAAGCAGCGACCTCTGTCTCCCACCCCTCCCACCACCCCTGCTGACATGTGCAGTGTGTGCAGTGGCACGCACAGATAACCCTGGTCCACCTTGGGGGTTGGTGGTGGTGGTGGTGTCCATGGCCCCAGGTTGGTCCAGGGTCACTGTGCTGGTGTTGCTCCTTATTCTGTCCATGTCGGCAGGGATGGTATTCGTGGTGACAGTCGTTGTAGGGGTGGGTGCAGGGGGTGCAGCTGGTGGTCCTGCTGGTGCTGCAGCTGGTGGTCCTGCTGGTGCTGCATGTTGACTTGCACCGGATGTGCCAGGTTGTTCTTCATCGTCCGAGGAGGACAGAGGCTGTACGACGCCAGTGAGCTCGGCATCCTCTTGAGCCTGGGACTGGGACTCCTCAGCGTCTGCTGCTGTGTCCCCATCATCACCTGTTTTTGGGAGACACAAACAATGTATGTCATGTTTCTGCAGGCATCAATGGTTGACACACATGACAGTTGTGACTGTGCCTCTGGGTGCGGGCCTGTACATTGCATTGTCCTAAGTCGTCACAGTCAGGGGTTGATATTGGTGTGGCACATTGTCCTGCATTATTTGGGCATTTCTATGTATTTTCTGGGGTGTGAACATGGTCTGCATTGCTTGTGTTTGGTTGACAGCCGGACCTCCTTCCCACCCACCCAGCCAGTCAGTTATCCCACCATGGAACGTGCTTGCATTGCAGGGAGTGGAAGTTGTCTCTCAGGATGTCAGTCAGTGGTGTCCTGCTGTTTGTTGGTGCACAGTTGGCAGCAGGGCCTTGTGCTCCCCACAGCAGTAGCCAGTGTCAGCCATCTTGTGAGTCCTTCTCCACTCCCTGTGATGTGAGCATGGTTCAGGGTGGTGTTGATGGGCCAGTTGTGAGGCTGAGCAATGTCTGTGACTATGACTCCCATCATGCTATTGCCTCCACCCCCTTCCCAGCATGCCCATGCTTCCTTCCTTTTGACTCTGCTTCCCTGTGGGTTGGGCTGGCTGTGCTGACAGGATGGCTGGGAGTGTTGTCCTGGCAGTTGTTTGGCTAAGAGTCCCAAGAGTGTCCCTGTGCTTCACACAACATAACCCAGGGTGGTGGTGCTTTGTGGGATCTTGTGTTAGGATGGAGGGCATTGCATTCTACCAGGTGGGTACTGTGGAGTTTGTGTTGGGGGGTGTGAGGGGAGGTGCTGGTGACTATAGTCAGTGCTGCAAGTCCCCCTTCCCACCCAGCCAGCCAGATATCCCACCATGGAACGTGCTTGCATTGCAGGGAGTGGAAGTTGTCTCTCAGGATGTCAGTCAGTGGTGTCCTGCTGTTTGTTGGTGCACAGTTGCCAGCAGGGCCTTGTGCTCCCCACAGCAGTAGCCAGTGTCAGCCATCTTGTGAGTCCTTCTCCACTCCCTGTGATGTGAGCATGGTTCAGGGTGGTGTTGATGGGACAGTTGTGGGGGTGAGCTATGTCTGTGACTACGACTCCCATCATGCCATTGCCTCCACCCCACTTGCCAGCATTCCCATACTTACTTGCTTTTGTGTGGAGTTCAGTGGGTGTGGGTGTGAGGGCAATGGCAAGATGGCTGACAGTGGTGTCCTGCTGTTGGTTGGTGTGCAGTACCCAGCATGCCCTTGTGCTCCCCACGACACAGCAACAGTGTCAGACATCTTTGATGGGCCTTTCCACTCTCTGTGGGATGTGCATGCGTGAGTGTGAGCTTGCTGGGCCATGTGGTGGGGGATGTAGGGCTGTGACTACGACTCCCATCATGCTATTGCCTCCTCACCCCTTCCCAGCATGCCCATGCTTCCTTCCTTTTGACTCTGCTTCCCTGTGGGTTGGGCTGGCTGTGCTGACAGGATGGCTGGGAGTGTTGTCCTGGCAGTTGTTTGGCTAAGAGTCCCAAGAGTGTCCCTGTGCTTCACACAACATAACCCAGGGTGGTGGTGCTTTGTGGGATCTTGTGTTAGGATGGAGGGCATTGCATTCTACCAGGTGGGTACTGTGGAGTTTGTGTTGGGGGGTGTGAGGGGAGGTGCTGGTGACTATAGTCAGTGCTGCAAGTCCCCCTTCCCACCCAGCCAGCCAGATATCCCACCATGGAACGTGCTTGCATTGCAGGGAGTGTAAGTTGTCTCTCAGGATGTCAGTCAGTGGTGTCCTGCTGTTTGTTGGTGCACAGTTGGCAGCAGGGCCTTGTGCTCCCCACAGCAGTAGCCAGTGTCAGCCATCTTGTGAGTCCTTCTCCACTCCCTGTGATGTGAGCATGGTTCAGGGTGGTGTTGATGGGCCAGTTGTGAGGCTGAGCAATGTCTGTGACTACGACTCCCATCATGCTATTGCCTCCACCCCCTTCCCAGCATGCCCATGCTTCCTTCCTTTTGACTCTGCTTCCCTGTGGGGTGGGCTGGCTGTGCTGACAGGATGGCTGGGAGTGTTGTCCTGGCAGTTGTTTGGCTAAGAGTCCCAAGAGTGTCCCTGTGCTTCACACAACATAACCCAGGGTGGTGGTGCTTTGTGGGATCTTGTGTTAGGATGGAGGGCATTGCATTCTACCAGGTGGGTACTGTGGAGTTTGTGTTGGGGGGTGTGAGGGGAGGTGCTGGTGACTATAGTCAGTGCTGCAAGTCCCCCTTCCCACCCAGCCAGCCAGATATCCCACCATGGAACGTGCTTGCATTGCAGGGAGTGTAAGTTGTCTCTCAGGATGTCAGTCAGTGGTGTCCTGCTGTTTGTTGGTGCACAGTTGCCAGCAGGGCCTTGTGCTCCCCACAGCAGTAGCCAGTGTCAGCCATCTTGTGAGTCCTTCTCCACTCCCTGTGATGTGAGCATGGTTCAGGGTGGTGTTGATGGGCCAGTTGTGAGGCTGAGCAATGTCTGTGACTACGACTCCCATCATGCTATTGCCTCCACCCCCTTCCCAGCATGCCCATGCTTCCTTCCTTTTGACTCTGCTTCCCTGTGGGGTGGGCTGGCTGTGCTGACAGGATGGCTGGGAGTGTTGTCCTGGCAGTTGTTTGGCTAAGAGTTCCAAGAGTGTCCCTGTGCTTCACACAACATAACCCAGGGTGGTGGTGCTTTGTGGGATCTTGTGTTAGGATGGAGGGCATTGCATTCTACCAGGTGGGTACTGTGGAGTTTGTGTTGGGGGGTGTGAGGGGAGGTGCTGGTGACTATAGTCAGTGCTGCAAGTCCCCCTTCCCACCCAGCCAGCCAGATATCCCACCATGGAACGTGCTTGCATTGCAGGGAGTGGAAGTTGTCTCTCAGGATGTCAGTCAGTGGTGTCCTGCTGTTTGTTGGTGCACAGTTGGCAGCAGGGCCTTGTGCTCCCCACAGCAGTAGCCAGTGTCAGCCATCTTGTGAGTCCTTCTCCACTCCCTGTGATGTGCGCATGGTTCATGGTGGTGTTGATGGGACAGTTTTGGGGCGGGCAATATGTGTGACTGCGACTCCCATGATGCTATTGGCTACACTGACTTGGCCAGCATACACAGAATTCCTTCCTTTGAGTGGTCTTCACTGTGTGTTGGTGTTGTTGTGGTGGCTACATGTGTGGATGTGTTTGTTAGTTCTATTTGTGCCACTGCCTAGCTGTAGTTGTGGTTGTGTTTGTACATGTGTTGGCACAGTTGGATGTGACTTTTTTGATGGCATGTGTTGTGTTTCTCTGACTGACATACACATTTTGGGATGATTCTGTTCTGGTTGCTGTGTGATTGCTATGAGTGCATGGTTTGACTCTCCCCTTGACAGTGATGTGTGTGTGTTTTGTGGCAGTATATTGTGTACATTTGTTGTGTACTCACCAGGCTCTGGGATGTCCTCTAGTCCATATATGCTCACTGGCGGTAGGATGGCCCGCACCTTCTCCTCCCAGGGCCTGAGGTATATTGGCTTGGCAGGAGGGCCACTGCCGGTGTGTTGGCTGTTGATGTAGTCTTGCTTCAGCAGTTTCCGTACCCTCCTGCGCACGTCATACCACCTGTTCTGGATGTCGGTCTTTGTGCGCCGACATGGTGATTGGGCGTTCACCCTGTTGATGATCCTCTCCCACATCTTGGTTTTCTGCGACATGGGGGTCTGTTGGACCAATGTGCCAAACAGCTGTGGCTCTACCCTGAGGATCTCGTCTACCAGGACTTCCAATTCACAATCTAGGAACTTGTGATTCTTCTTGGGGGGCATGGTGATGGGTGGTGATGGTGAGTGATGTGTGTGTTGGTGTGCAGGTGAGGGTGTGTGAGTGTGTGTTTTGCTGGGTGTATGTGAGGTAGGTATTTGTTGGTGTGCTGATGGTGTGTGGCTTGTGTGAGGGATGAGCTGTGGGTGTGTGGTTGCTTTCTCTTGGGTGCTGGCAGTGGAATGGCATTTGCAAAGGCTCATGGTAGTGATTTGTGTCCTTTATATAGGTGGAGTTGTGGGTGTGTCTTTGTTCTCTGTCCCCACCCCCCCAGTATTTATTGGCTTGGTAATTGCTTGTTTGGCCTTTTTTTGGGTGATTTTTCCTTTGTGCTGTTTGTGTATGTTGGAAACGTTCTTGTGACCGAGTCGGACCCTGCATTGGTCTCGTACGGTGTTCTCCGTGTCGTTCACGCTGTGTTTGTGCAGTTTTCTATGCTGCGTACGCGTCGGTCGCGGTGTATTGTGTTGCTTCGGCTCGGTTTTGTATGCGTGTCGGTCGTACGGCTTGTCCTCCGTCCGACTCGCTCGTGGTTTTCGCGCCTTGCATCGTACTTAGCGGTTTGGAGTTAGCGTGTACGTTTCGGTCGGATTTGTTCCGGGTGCGTGTCGGTCGGTTGGATTCGCGTGTTTTTCCGGCCTGATTGCTGTTTTCCGTGCGGCTCGGTCGGTCGACTTGGTTTCGTTACGTGTCGGTCGGATTTTTCGCGCCTTGCATCGTACTTGGCGTGTCGGGCGCCACGGGTACGTGTCGGTCGGTATTTTTTCCGGATCCGAGTCGGTCGGTGCTTTTTCCGGCCCGAATCGGAATCGACCCCTCAGTGTTCTTACTCCATCATGGTTGAAGACGGAGTTACCTATTTTAGATATTAAAAGTATGTATGGAGAAGTTAAAGCTAAGATGCAAAAGGGTGACTCTGTCAAAAGTGGCAAACAGTCACAGAGTTGAACAGATGTAATTATGTTAGATCGAAAGTACAGTTGGGTGATTTTGTTGAAATGAAACTTCCTTATCATGTTAAAAAAAGGTGAGTTTAAATTCTCCAAACCTTTTAAAGTTGTTTGGATAGAGAAAACACCTGTTAAGTTAAATAATGGATCATGGTGGAGTATGAACAGAGTTGCAAAGGTTGATAAGGATGTCATAAGAAATCATGAAGATCTTGTAGCTAATAGAAATGTTGATGTTACGATGGATGCTTGTATGGATGAAAATGATTTGTTTGCACCTTCACAATTATCTTCTTTTCCAGATCCTGAGGGCGAGTTAAACCTGGAGAAATCTCCCTCTGAAACACTTACAGATGGTAACAATGAGGAACAAACTGACTCTGATTTGGAATTTGAAATCATTGTAACCACTACTTTACCTATAGTTAGCAATGAGTCTATACAAGCTATTGTTCACAAGTCCAACTATTGTGGCCCCAAGAGAGACAGCGTACCACCTAACAAATTTTCTAATTTGATATTAGGATAATTATTTCATCATCTCTATAGTTCTTTTATGCTAGTTTACTTTCATATTTGTTTTTTGCTATTTGGTATTGAAGGGAGGAGATATTATGTAATGTGAGTTTTACTTGTTTTAATTCCAATGTAATTTTACTGCTTGTTCTCAAGTTGTTCTTCATCCGCACGAGCCTTGCATTTTTTATATGTTCTATATTCCTTCTGGAATGTTATAGTTCAAGTGCCTTGGCAGTTGGACTCTGGCTACCATCTGGTTGGTCACCGACTCCACTGCTGGGGACATATTTATGAAGATTAAAGTTCTCTTAATACTCCTCTTGTCTCTTTGTCATCACCACAGGGATTGAACCTGAAAATTAAAAATTGTAAAAATATAAATTTGTGAATGTTTATTGAAAGACAAATGATCAAACTAGGTCATTCCACAACTAGGGGGCATTATATTTCATAGTCAGCAATTAGGAAATTCCAAAACAAAGTGATTTGGTAAAGAAAGTGTTCTAGTCTTATGGCATGGCCGGATATGTTAACTAAAGGAGAACCTGTCCATTGAGCATTTTATGACTAGCCAGAGTGCCTTGACCTGTACACTTGTATGAATGGTAGTCAGTGAGTAGCATCCAAGACCTCAAAATGTGAACATGATTAATGGGCAGGAGAGCTGAAGTTGACCTTGGTCTTCCACTCAGCCAAGCACAGTGGATATATCTGTTCATCCATCAAGAGGAACGAGGAGTTAGCTCTAACTGAAATCCTCACTGGTGACAAAGGCCTTCGGTCAATCCAGCCAAGGAAGTAGGACTTGCCAATAATGACTGGATCTTATGGAGCAGCTTTCTATATATATGTTACACCAATGTAAATTTACACTGTCCAGATTATACCCATGAATAAAATGGAAAAATCTGCAGCAAAGATTTTAACCTTGAATTAATCATTTATTCATTAGATCTTTATTGTTATTTACTGCCACATTTACTGAGGGATTTCAGATGTGCCCTAAAATGAATGCATACTGAGTTGAGAGTGAAAGAGCTGCCATGAGGCTGCCACAAAGTCCTTCAAATAGCGAAGCGAGAAAATACATTCTTACAATGCTACACTGTGATCTGTAAAGACTGAAAAAATGTGTTGAAGCATGGCCACGGTGAGATTGTGAGTGTGAAGCTAAATAATCACCATGATGTGCATGCTGACCAAATGCACGGGAATGTGGTGCTGCAATGTTGCAACAAGGTTAGTGGTGACTGAGTGGATAGTGAATTATGACAAACAGGAACCACCTGAGGTCCATGTAAGCATTTAAGGCTGATACATATTGTGAGTGCTACACTAGATCAGATCAGTGCAGGAAAAACACTGATGATTGACATGGACAACATCCCAAGAATATCTGCATGTTTGAAAGTGATACAGGGGTTACTCTGAAGATGGCAGTTTGTTGCTTAAGGGAATCAGGAAGCATCTTTCGATTGACCTCCTTACACGGCATGTGCAATGGAATTTCTATGTCACACCACATTTTGTCACACCAGTGACATGCTGTAAGTATTTATTTCGAGGATGTTGTAGTATTGTCACTGGAAATAATAAAAAAATGAAACATCCATATCAGCATGCTGGACATCATATTGACAAAATTGCCACCTTACCCAATGTGCGCTAAGCCAATATGTATGTGAAGATACCCTGTATTCTTATCAAGTAATGTTTCATTCTGTCCAGACTCTCACCATCAATGCAGCCAGAACTCCACTGGGAATCCAACAAGTGAACCAGATCAGCAGAATGTGACTATGTACTTTCATGTAATCAAACTTATTCGTTTTTGAGTCTCATTCAAAAAGATTGCCATCAATATGTCACTGACTCTAGCATTTAAACACCAACTTAATTAATCTCTGCACGTTTTCTCAGATATATTACTGTCTATCCCATGGCAGTTCATGAGCGTGTACAACTCTCAAATCTTATCTTTCTTTATGTGAATGTACAAAACAATCAATCAATCAATCAGGGGAATTGTAAGCACACTACTCACCAGTGAGGGTCTCAAGGCGCTGGGGGGGGCCGTGAGCCGCTCCCTATCAGTCAAAAAGCCAGGTCTTGAACACTACATGTTCTGTAGTGTATCCACAATTCATCCATGTATACAGGTGTGATTGTCAACATGTTGTTATGGTACCTTATAGTAAGCTTCAATGCCCTGTCTGGAAGCAGGCGACAGATTGCCACTAACTCAATGCCCTACCTGTAAGTAGGCGACAGATTGCCACGACCGAAAGAAAGACATCTTTGGAGGAGTGAGAGCTCTGACATAGCTATGGAACACCACTGACTCCTCTTGCCAGTTTGCAACACCTTCAAAACCACATGCATCATCAAAAAAGCCACGGATGTGCAATTGTCACCTATTTCCTAGTTGTGAATTTGTGGAATTCGGGATGACAAGCACATTTTACATGAATTATTTCTTCTGGGTTGAGAAAAAATTGGTTCTTCTGCTTTACCTGCCACAACCCAATTATGCAAGCATTCCCTGTAGGGTACATCTTGTGCCAGACTTCTGATCCTGTTCCTGATGCACACATGATGACCAACAAACATGAAATCAAGGTTTTGGAAGAAAGTCAATGAACACATAAATTAAACAGTGTTGCATAGAAATTTGATGCACTTTTGGATGGCAAATATTGCTACTTCAATGGTCTGGCTAGCAATCCTTCTGGAGATGTACTTGCTCTATTTTCCGTCTAGCTTCTGTAATGTTCATTATCTGAAACCTGTGTGTTTTCATGTGTAGCATTATGATGTGTACTGTCGTCCTAACATGAATCTTATTTTTACAGAATTGTTTGTTCACTTACACCATTTCATAATTTGCAGTTTTACAGGTCCTTGTTATCAATCATTTGCTTTCTTGCTTTGTCCTCACAGACCCTTCTGTTTGCTCTCGAGAAAGCTGCACAAAAGTGCTGCGCTCAATGCACACGTTAATTGCAAAGATCAGTAACTCCTGGTAGTGCCCCACCTGGGTTCAAACAATTTTTAAATTATCTGTCCAATATAATTATTTGGTCTGTTTCACTAGCACAACCCAGTCACGGCGGGCATGACGGGTGGGGGGCAGGGGGGTTTCGCGCGGGGAGGGGTTGTTAATTAAAAAAAAAATTAAATTAAAACTGACCTTCACTTCCGGACCCACGTCGCGTCTCCTCTCTCTGCTCCTCACAGGAAGCAGGCAGCCTCCCTCTCTTCCCCTAAGCCAATCACAACACTGCAATGGCAACATTGATTGGCTGGGACGCCCACCGCACAAGCGTCTATGGGGAGGCCGTTTTCTCCATGCAGGCTGCATGCAGCGTAAATGGAGAAAATGGGAGAGTGCCTATGACTGGTTTGGTCGGCCCTGGAGCCGACCAAACAGTCAGCGCCGACAACAGTGAGGCAAGCCCCTCCTGCCCTGCCTGGAGCCGGACCGCCCACCCGCCCGCCCCCAACCAAACCATTCTGCTTTCTCACAGAGCGAGAAGCAGAAACGTAAAATGGTATTCATAATACCAGTTTATGTTTCTGCTTCTCACACTGTGAGAAAGCAGTGGGGCGACGCTCCTCCGCCCACATGGAGGAGCCGCCCCTGGCACAACCTATCAAACATAATCTAAAAACTATTATCAAAGCCCCTAACACAAACTACACTTATTGCTCCTGCAGTGTTTTTCAGACTGATACCTTATTTTCAAGCTGAGTTTACACAATGACATGCACCCTCAGATCACACTAAGGGGTCGATTCCGATTCGGGCCGGAAATCTCTCCGACCGAGCCGGACCCGGAGAGATTTCCGACCGAATCGGACCCGTGCAGTCCGACCGAACGAGTCCGATGCATTCGTATGCCACCGGACACGAGTCGGTCGGACTCCCATTGAACTCAATGGGAGCCGGTCGTACAACGCGTGCGCGGGCTCCCATTGCCTCAATGTGTGCGAGGCGGACAAGGGCGCCCCCTACAGCGAGTACGCCGCGAGCGCTCGCGGCGTGACACGCACAGGTAGGGGGACCCATGGCTCCCCCTGTGTGCGCCTCGCACGGGTGCGCGTGCAGGGGGGTCCGACACGGACCCCCAAAGTACGGCTCCGACAGCGAGTTCGAGTCGGACGGCGCGAGTCGGTCGGAGCGGTCGAGGTGCGCATCGTGCTTACCCGGCCGGAAAACGTCTCCATTGCGCGGTGCGAATCGGGTCCCGAGCGAGGTCGGTCGGAGCGGTACGATCCGGGTACGAGTCGGTCGGAGCGGTCGGGTCGCCCGGACGAGTCGGTCGGCGAGTCGCATTGTACTCGCTCGGCCGGACCCGCGTACGGTTCGGTCGGGAAACAGGGCTCCGAATCGGATCCGGTAAAGCCGAATCCTATTCGGAGCCCTACCGGCCGAGATCGGAATCGGCCCCTAAGTTGTCCTGTTTAAGGCCCAAGGAAGTCAGGTAGGGGGGCTGAAATAATTGATTGCAGCTATTGCGCAGCCGCAAAGTTGAGTACCTGGAATGCTGCATACTGAAGTAGCTCTTGTACTGTTTTTAACTTGGTTCACCATGCAGATTTCAATCACATCAATCACTGCCCATGGGTATTTCCCAAATCTTCCTTTCAGTGGTTGGGTGAAGTTGTGAAGGAGACAGACTTGCAACCTTGTATATTCTGCTTAATTTGCAAGCTATGCAAGGTGCAACTCGCAAGTTGTGAAAAGCCTGGATTTGTTGCCCTCTGTTACAGCTGAAAGTTATGCTGAGCAGTCAAAATATCGAAAATTAAATATCGACCTACACTAATATCGAGGTGACAATATCGAAGGGACAGAATATCGATGTTAAGAATATCGATGTTAAGAATATCGACCCTAAGGTAAGTAATATCGAATTTTTTTATATCGATGTAAGTAATATCGAAGTTAGTAATATCGATATCAAATATATCGATGTTACTAATATCGATATTTATATTATTGTTATGTATTTTGTTATGTATTTAATATGTATGTGTTATATGTGTTTTTGTTAAGTGTTCTACTTGTCTAAAAATATATGTATACAATTTTTATATGTTAATAATGTTTTTATAAGTTATTTTTGTTTTTTAGTACTGTAGCGGGTTGTGGGTTTATAGGGGAATAGGGTGGGATGTAATTTAATTATACTAAATTAATTATTAATTTTTAGGAATTATAAATTAATTTTAATTATTTTTTGCGTTTAAGTTCTGTAGTGGGTTGTGGGTTTATAGGGGAATAGGGTGGGAAGTAATTTAATTGTAATTAAGTAATAATTTATTTTAATTAATTGGTATTGATAATTATATTATTGTTAATTAATTAATAATTGGTAATTAATTTTTATTAATTGGTTATTAATTTTTATTAATTGATTAATTGATCATTATGTTAAGTGTATTATTTTATTATTGGAGTGTGTTGTGCGTTTATAGGGGAATAGTGTTGGAAGTAATTGAAATCTAATTAAGTAATTATTAAATTTATTGTTGGGTATTGATAATTAATTTATTGGACATTAATTATTAATTGGTAATTTTTGTAAATTAAAATTTTTTTGTTATGAAAATTAATTTATTGTTGTTTTATCATTAATTGGTAATTAAATATTATTAAATATTATTTATTGATAAATGTAATTAATATATTAATAAGTAATTATTAATTGGTAATTAATGTTTAATAATTATTATTATTGGTATAAAAATGCATTTAATTGTTCAATATTTGTTAATTGGTAATTAAGTTTTAATAATTAATGTTTTTTGTTATTAAAAATATTTTAGTGTTCAATATTTATTGTTTGGTAATTAATATTTATTAGTTATTATTTATTGGTATTTATTATTAATTTATTGTTAATAAATGTTTCATTGGTAATTATGTTTTTAATAATTATTTATTGGTATTTGTAAAGAGTTATTTAATAATTAATTCATTAATTATTTTAAAAAATTATTTTATTTATAAGTATGTTATTTTTAACTTCTACGCTATCCAACACTTTCCCTACTGTTGCAGTCTCTGGAGTTGGAATAGTAATTTTTACCCTCCCGCTATCCAACGCTTTCCCTACTGTTGCACTCCCTGGAGTGGGAATAGTAATTTTTACCCCTACGCTATCCAACACTTTCTCTCCTGTTGCACTCTCTGGAGTGGGAATAGTAATTTTAAGCTCTACGCTATCCAACATTTTCTTACTGTTGTTTTTTTTGGAGTTGGAATAGTAGTTTTATTCCCTCCGCTATTTAATATTTTTTGTATTATTTTAGTTAATGTAGTATATAATTAATTTTAAAAATATTAAAAGTAAATTTAATTTGTTATACATAATTATTTAACTTTTATTTATGTTATTGTTTTATGTGTATAGATGTATTTGTAATTTATATTTTTTAATAATTTATAATTTATTAAAATAATTATTAAAACGTATTATTAAGTAAGTATATATATTATATATTATATGTATATGTTTAATTAATGTTTTATTAAATTATATATATTACTTATTAATTTTAAACATTATAAAATATTTTTAACTATGTTTATTTTATTTATAAGTATTATTTAGTTTATTTTAACATATTTTTTTAACAAAAAAACCCGATATTTTTAATAACGATATTTTTGACATCGATATTTTTTTCTCGATATTTTTGTACTTACCATGTTGTAGATAGGATATCGATATTCTTGACATCGATATTCTTGCTCCGATATTTTTGTAGGTCGATTTTTGACCTTCGATATTTTGTCAGTGATCCGAAAGTTATACCTGCTGCTACTCAGGGTTATTAAGGAGAGGACGTGAACTGCAATGGTTAAGTAGTAGTCCTATGTCAGGTCCCTTGTCACTAGCAAATCGTCTACCCAGAGCTACACCCCACACACCTAAACCATCAGTTGCTTCGAGAGCAGATCCCCCCACGCTTGCAGAGACCCTTTCTAAAGCCCATTGAAGTGAGGTAGTCTACCATTTCCCCCACACGTTTCCTGTCTGTTGCTGGACTTCCAGTTATCGTTTCCGGTCAAAAGATACATCAGCATTCATAGGGGCAACATTTTGCTGTTGAAAATCAGCAGAGAGTGTGAGACTATGCGAGTTAATATTCAACTCAGTGACGTCAGGAAAAGTCAGAAAACTTTGACTGCCTTTGCAGAGGGAGAAGCCATGACTGTTCTGCAAATATAGATTCTTTTCCAAACCGATTTTAGACAGAACATACTTCATCAGTTTTGAATATGAATTATACGTTACCACTCTTCATGTCATGTACCCCAACAAAGGGGCCGATTCCTATTCGGGCCGGAAATCTCTCCGACCGAGCCAGACCCGGAGAGATTTCCTACCGAATCGGACCCGTGCAGCCCGACCGAACGAGTACGATGCGTCCGTATGCTATCGTGACTCGGAGTCGGTCGGACTCCCATTGAAGTCAATGGGAGCCGGTCGTCACAACGCGTACGCGGGCTCCCGTTGCCTCCAATGGGTACGAGGCGAACAAGGGCGCCCCTACAGCGGGTACGTGGCGAGCGACTCGCGCCATACACGCACAGGTAGGGGGGACCCATGGGTCCCCCTGTGTGCGACTCGCCGCGGCTATGCATACAGGGGGTCCGACACGGACCCCGAAGTACGGCTCCGACTGCTCTTTCGAGCCGGACGGCGCGTGTCGGTCGGACTGCTCGTGGCGCGCATCGTACTTACCCGGCCGGGGAACGTCTCCATTGCGCGGTGCGAGTCGTGTCCGAGCGAGTCGGTCGGTGCGGTTCAACCCGGGGACGAGTCGGTCGGAGCGGTTGGGACACCCGAACGAGTCGGTCGGCGATTTCGCATCGTACTCGCTCGTCCGGACGCGTGTACGGATCGGTCGGGAAATAGGGCTCCGAATCGGATTCGGTTAAGCCGAATCCGATTCGGAGCCCTACCGGCCGAGATCGGAATCGGCCCCAAAGACTTAACCTGATTCAAAGACACTGTAATCATATTATGACTGCATTGTAACTCGTGGATTTTGGTATGCTAGTTCACTTTTTTTAAAGATCAATTGAAGGCATGTTGCGACCTCATTTTGAAGGTGCCTGCAGCTGTTTGAATCAGAAAAACTTGCACAGATACATTTCATAGGTCTTCGTATTAACATTATCAGTGTCCATTAAGCATTTCCAAGTTACTGATCGTTCATGGGTATCCATCTTACCACCCATTAACACGTCTTGATCCAACATGCTTGCACTTTCTTTGGCCAAACACCTCCTTGTTTTTCATCTTCTAACAAATATGTACAACTGTGCCACCTAACTTGTGAGTGGCTCTTGGAAAAGTAATAAATCTTTTTTTCAAGACCTTTGACTTCACTATGGATGAAAGTCAATACTTTATACAATTAATGAAGGAACTCTATGGCAGGATAAAGGGATTCAGACATTCTTTATCCTCAAAAGATTTTTCTTTTCAATCACTATGCATGCCTAAAATTAAATTACTAATTCCTTTTAGTTTCTTAGTCTGACTTACTGGTTTCGGGCTGATATGTATTAGATTGCTAATCTATAGTTTAAATCCATTAATTGGCATATGGGCCATACCTTATGACAGCTTCACAAAACCAATGTGCTCTAGAGCTGATCTAGTATCTCTGCATGCAAGATGATGCTAGAGTTTTACTGCTCAGAGAACTGTTAGAAGATATTTTAAATCAAATCCGGGTACCCACTGTAGACCAGGATTATAACATACCATGTATTTGTAAAGTGCACATTCACCCTTAGGAATCTTGGCGCTGAATAACAGATGTTTATTGTTACCCAACTCAATGGTATTCATTTTATCGACCTCAGATAGATGAACGGCTGAGTGGACCTGCTGGGTTGAACACAGGCCCCTTCAATTTATGCATTGGTCCACTGAGCCTCCAGACCTGACAAGCCTTCTAACATTCGACCCATAATTTTTTCAAATTTGGATACCCGCTGTAGACCAGAATTATAACATAGTATGTATTTGTAAAAGTGCACGTTCACCCGTAGGCATCTTGGCACTGAATAACAGATGTTTATTGTTACCCAACTCAATGGTATTCATTTTATCGACCTCGGATAGATGAATGGCTGAGTGGACCTGCCGGGTCGAACACAGGCCACTGCAATTAATGCATTAGTCCACTGAGCCACCAGACCCGACAAGCCTTCTAACATTCGACCCATCACTGTTTTCCAGAAAGATGCCCTAAGTGTGATGGGCATGCCTAAACTGTGCTTCCATGGCTCAAAGTAGAACTCAAACAGTTCATTTTTTGACAAGGCCAAATAAGGCTGAATGGTGTTTGCTACTGCAGCAGTCTGATACAGAAGGGACACAGTCTATCAGGTTTCAATGCACTGCCTTTTCGGAGGCTGGCCAAGACTTATTTGTAGTTATCCATTTATGGTGACACAGTGAGCTAAAAAACGATGACTGAGTTTTGGCCCAGAATATTCACAAGTGCCTGAGATTAATTCAAATAAGTAACCAAACACTTTCTAGTTTATATCAGGATAGTTCACTTATATGTAAACAGGTGTGCATTGAAAGGGCTAGTGCATGGGCCATTCGTAAAAGTTATTCTGAAGTTAAATTGTTTGAGCACCACCTTTTAGAAAGGCAAACAGGCCTAAACAAAGGGATAGTTAATGTTACATGTAACAATTAACCCTTTGAGTTGAAGTGAGCATACTAGTATACAGAATGTGTTTATCTTTCAAAACCATTGCACAGATCTTAAAATTCTAATTAAACGTTGATGTAAGTCTGTTACTGGCCAGCTTCAGGTCTTGCTGGATGATCTTGATGATCATAAATTAGGCCATGGACTAAGTTAACTAAATCTTGTCTGATAATATGTTGCATATAATTGTAATGTTTTGGTGCAGCACATCAAGAAGGTTCTTGTACAACTGGGTTGTGAACCCATGTAACCCGTGTGAAAAGGAGCTTGTTACCTTGTCAGTTTCTTTTGTGAGATTTCCTACTCCAGTATTGTTCTTTCTCTCCAGTGCTGGAATTGGAAAATATTTACTTTGCAAACCCATAAATTTGGGGCAAAGGTGTGGCAGAAGAAAAGGTAGAGTAACAAGGGGTGGAGTTTGAAAAGCCAGATTCTGACAGTCAATTTATACATTTATTTTAAAGCGTCTGCTGCAAAGAAATTGGCAACAAGGACATATGGGACAGTAAATCAATTCTAGATTACTTAAATTGTTCACAAAGAGGCTGCAATTTAAAATATCTTACAGGATTAGGAGACATGCTGCAGAGATCATGGTGTGCCCAGCAATTTTTAGGGGATTATATTAGCGGTAAGACATTTCTAATGAATTACACAATTCTGGGAGAGTTTGGTGTTTTGTCTAGTTGCAGTTTTGACTCCTAAAGTAGCCTAGAGGGTCAATGTGCCTGCTGGAATGCACATTGTGTAACATGCAGATCACATATTTGTATTTTATTTGGATAGGTAAGTGGGCTACTCCTTTTGACACTGAGATGGTTTGTTCACTTCTGGTTCATATGTAGCAAGCCTAATATAGCACAGTGATCTATTCAGCAGTATTAGACCTGACAGCCTTAGGGTGGTCTTCCCACCGACTTTTGCCCTCCTCCTCCATTTTTCTCACCTTGTTTTTGCTGGTATTAGGACTCTCCACACTATACGACTGCTAACCAGTGCTTAAGTGCTTGTGCTCTCTCCCTTAAACATGGTAATATTGGCTCATACCCCATTGGCATATTTAATCTACTTATACGTCCCTAGTAAAGCGCACTACATGTGCCAAGGGTCTGTAAATTAAATGCTACCAGTGGGCATGCAGCACTCCTTGTGCCACCCATCTAAGTAGCCCTCTAACCATGTGTCAGGCCTGCCATTGCAGTGCCTGTGTGTGCAGTTTTCACTGTCATGTCGACCTGGCAAAATAAACCTTTTTCCAGGCCTAAACCTTTTTCTTAATACAGATAAGACACCCCTAGGGTAGGCCCTGGACATCCCATAGAGCATGGTGCAGTGTGCTTTTAAGTTTTACATTTCCTGATAGTGAAAAACTCTCATTTTTGTTTTCACTACTGCAAGGCCTAGCTCTCTGATAGGATAACTCTGGGATTACCTTATTACATTTTATGAGTGTAGTTTTCAATTGGGAAGAGATAACACCTTCAAGTCTGGTGTTTCTGGAATCACAATTTAGAATTCAAACTTATGATAAAGTCGGATTTTAAATCGCAATTCTGAAAATGCCACTTTCAGAAAGTTCACATTCAAGAAAAAGAGCCACTGTTGATGATCATTTAGCAATACAAGTGATTTTTTTATTTCAGGAATGCGCAAATAATTTATATGGTCACCATTTAATGGGTATTGTACTCAGAAAAACTAGGCAGATCATTTTTTTAGAACATCACAATCATACACGGATGGTAGACACACATTTGAAAACAACCTATAGATCTCTTTAGAAACATTAAAAAACACAACACATTTCACAATACTTCACCTGTAAGAAAAAACATGATATGATACCCTATAGCCTATGTGTAAACTTGTAAGGCTGTCTGTATCTTGGTTCTAAATTGATCATAACCAAAAAGAGCTACACAAATTGCAACCAATTTGTAGCTCCTGGTTGTAGGGCTTATGCTAGAAGTGAAAACACAAACTAAATCAGTGGCACATCACTGGGATACTTTCTTCAGACCATTAACATGGGTCATGCCCTTGTTGACGTGTTTCGAAACCTGAAAGACTTGGGGGTTCTCCGCAGGACTCAGAACACATGGATACTCTAAAAGAGAAACATAGGATGTCTTTTAAGATCTCATAGTTATATGTGTGGGATCAGACTTGCAATAGCTGTTACTTCAACTGTTTACCTTTAGTCAAGGTGTAAATCAGTATTTCAGTCTTCAAAAATACTTCTTACTGGGATTGTATCACAAGGCTTTCTATGAAACATTAAAAAATTGTGTTTTAAGAAAACACACCATGGGGCAGATTTACAAGGCACTTGCGCCACTTTTGCGTCACTTTTCCCATGTTAAAAATGACGGAAAAGTGGCGCAAGGGCCTTGTAAATCTGCCCCCATGTCTCTAATATTCTCTAAACTTTTATTGATTGCGGGCGATATAAACATGTACTCACAAATCACTAATAAAAACTTGCCAGCCCCTTGTTGCTGAATTCAATCTTCAAAACTCCTTCCAATGTAGAGAAATCTGTGAAAAAACAGAGAGTGTGTGTTAGTCTTGGCTTTTTCAGCATGCTCACCCCCAGACTTTGTGCTTTTTGGCCTCTTGGTCTTGACCTTGTTTTAGTTGGTTTAAGACTCTGGGCACCTTACCACTGCTATTCAGTGCTAAAGTGCATATGCTCTCCATATAAATTGTGTTTATGGATTGTTTTTTCCATAATTGGCTTATTTGATTTACTACTAAGTCCCTAGTACAGTGCAAAGGTGTGCCCAGGGACTGTAAATCAAATGCTACTAGTGGGCTTACAGCACTGATTGTGCCACCCACACAAGTAGCTTTTCAAAGGTGCCTCAGACCTGACACTGCAGTGTCTGCTCGCTGCTTTCAAATGCCATGTCGACCTGGCAAGTGCACCTACTTGCCAGACCCTAACCTTCCATTTTCTTACATGTAAAACACCCCTTGGGTAGGCCTGAGGTACCCCTGTGGGCAGGGTGTGGTGTACGTGAAAGGTAGGACATGTACCGGTGTGTGTTACATGTCGTGATAGTGAAATACTGTGTAGTTGGTTTTTCACTATTGAAATTCTGTCTGTCCCTTACGCTAACATGCGGGTTGCCTTGTAACATCTTACAAGCCTAACTTTCCATTGGGACAAGATAACAAATAGAGTTTAGTATGCCAGAACTCAGGATTTAAAAATACATTTTTTCATAAAGATGATCTTTATATTATGTATTTGAAAATACCACATTTAGGAAGTGGGTATTTTCTTGTCTAACCCTCCTGTGTGCCTCTGCCTGTTTGTGTATTCCCCGTCTGGGTTCAGAGTGACAGGAGCAGGGGGTGTGAATTCACACTAGGCAGACACAAGGGGGGTTGAGATGTGTTCTGCCTTTCGTGGGGGATTTATAGCCAGGCGGAATAGACATGGCTGCATTTAGAGTAGTGGGACGAGTTGTTGCTTGCACCTGAATGGACTGTGACTGCCTCTCACAAAGCTGTTTCCAACTCTTGTGGTGAACCTGGCCTGAGCCAGGCTGAACTGGTTTATGTGTGTCAGAGGAACTTTATTTGTACCAACTTCAAAGGAAAATGTGGTATAAATATTTGGGTGCTGACACCAAGAACTTTTGATTACTTCTGGACTAAGAAACCTGCCAGGAAGAAGAGCTGGAAGAGCTGTGAGGAGAGACAACCACTTTGCTGTGTGCTTTGCTGGGTTGGCCTGCAGTTGCTGCTTCTGTCTTGGGCAGGGAAAGGACTGGTCTGTGCTTTCTGCATCCTAAGTATCTCCAAGGGCTTGATGTAGAGCTTGCCTCCTGTTGGAAGTCCCAAGGAAATCAAAGACTTCACCATCTTCTGGGTACTGGCTTCTGGAACTGGATGTTTCAGCTGCCACAGAGGAGAAAAGGTAACCTGATGCCGTCAACGATGCTGCTGCCAGCTCCGTGACCTGAAGCACCACCACACTTCGCATTGCAACCCTTGTCTCACTGATGATGCCGCCCGATGCCTCCAGCGAGCCGCTGCTTGCACGGTGACCTGTGGGTCCCACACTCCGCACTGCCTTGCTTCACACCACCGCCCTTGTATCCGCAACGATGATGCAATGCCGTCACCAATGCCCCTGCCTACACCGTGACCTGTGGACACCGTTCGTGGAGAACACGGAGCACCATCCCACTATGCACCGCAGCCCTGGTCTCACCGATGCCACCACTCCAAGCTGACATCAATGCTGCTGCCTGCACCGTGGTTTGGGGGCACCGCTCGTAGGTTACTCGACGCACTGCCCCGTCACACACCGCAGTCTTGGCCCACC
The DNA here is from genome assembly GCA_963921515.1 of Calotriton arnoldi. Taxonomy (NCBI): domain Eukaryota; kingdom Metazoa; phylum Chordata; class Amphibia; order Caudata; family Salamandridae; genus Calotriton; species Calotriton arnoldi. The sequence continues at coordinate 91,160 of CAWUFW010005120.1, read as the reverse complement.
AACGCCAGCTCCATCGACACCAGATCATCAACCAACGCCGATGCTTGCACCACGACCAGTGGGTGCTGTCCTACGCATTGCCCCATCTCGCTCCGCAGCCTTGGGTCTACCGACGAAAGCGCTTCGGCACCGACGACTCCGTTCCTTGCACCGTGACCTGTCAGCAATGCAACGAGCACCGCTCCACTTCGCACCACAGTCTTGGTATCATCAATGTCACTGGACGACTGTCACCAAGCCGCTGCCTGCACCGTGACCTGAGGTCACCACACATCGCAAGGCTCCACTTCACACCACAGCCCTGACACCTGCCGACGCCAGCGCTCCTGACTTCAAACTCATAGAGTTTGACCTGCAACGCGTGTGACTTCAAGGGATCAACAACTCGTGCACTGATGTCCGTAACCGATGCTTGCCGACGCTGCTCCTCTGGAGCTCACCACAAGGTCAGACGTCCTGCATCTCCAAAGGTACAGTTTTAAGGGTCTCCCCAACACCGTAACTGGCCGCCGATGCTGTGACCGGCCAGAACTGTTTGTTCAGGATGCTGCGATAGCCCCAGATGGAGCTATCAACTACAAGGAACAGTATATAAAGTCTATTTTTGCTTTTTCATATTTTGATCACTGTATGTTGGATTTTTATTGTTTTGGTCTTGTTTTACACAGATACGTATTGGATATTTTTTTAAGACTGGTGTGGTGTCAGCTTGTAGTGTTTTCACTCTATTACTGCTGATTATGTGCAAATGCTTTATACGCTGCCTCTGGGATAAGCCTGACTGCTCGTGTTAAGCTACCAAGAGGGTGAGCAGGGGTTATTTTAGATGTGTAATTCCCTTATCCTGACTAGAGTGGTGGATACTGCCTGGCTTAGGTGCCTACCCTAGCCAACCAGAAAACCCATTTCTAACAGCGTGGAACCGGGTTTAGTTATATGCAGCATTATATGTAGACAGTGGAACTCACAATGTGACCTGCATTTCAAGTGTGGTGTTTCTGAAATCACAATTTAAAATCCAAAATTATGGTGAAGTCGGATTCTAAATTGCAATTCTGAAAATCTGCCTTTTCTTGATCTAGCCATTTGGTGCCTTCTGCCTGTCTCTGATCACATGACTGGGTGTAGTAGGCAGATGGGGTTTGTGTATTCCTCCTAGACAGCCACACACAATGGGAGCTTAGGTGTGTCTCAATGGGCCCTTTCTGGCAGGATGGGAGGAAGGAGCTTGGCACAGCCCCACTTACACCTGAATAGGCTGTGTCCTGTCCCCACACAAAGGGCTGCATAGCCCCATGTAGTGAGTCTGGAGTCAGGGCAGAAGGGAGAACCTCTGTGCACTTCAAAAAGGCATGTCTTTGAAATCTCCCCCACTACAAATGCACTGGACCTCAGACCCACTACTTCAGTACACGTTTGAACCTGTGAATACTCTGCTAGTAAAAAGCACTGCTGTGCTGCTGAGGTACTGCCACTCTGTTGAATTACTGCTCTGTTGGACTCCTGCTTTGCTGTGCTGGCCTGCTGCCCTCCTGCCTGGGTGAGAAGGACTGGAACTGCATCACTTGATCCCAGAACCTAGAGAAACTCCAAAGGCTAGTTGACTGGCCTCCTGATCTGAAGTGGCGCATCCCAGAGCAGAACCGACACATCACCACTGCTGCGTGGATTGGAGCTGTTGCAAAAAAAAGATTGTCATTGTTGCCACCACCCACGTATGGGGACCGATGTATCATCTTTGGAACCACCACTGAGTGCTGCCTTTCGCAGTGCATGCTACTCCTCTTCCTCATTGACGGCAGCCTTGACGGCAATGACGAAACTCCACATCACAGCTTCAACGCTCATCGGACCCTTTGCATCGCCCCTGCTGCGCCTTACATCCTTGACACTGGACTTCACATCGCAAGCCCCGTTGACAGGATCCTTGACATCGACACATCAGAACCTCATACCGCAGCCTCGCCACATCTCAGAACCGACGCATCACCTCAGCTGCACGATGCATCTTCGATCCGGATCCATGCAACGCTCAGCAACCAGGATTTGAGGTACATTGTTCAACGGGCCAAACTGGGTCCTTTTAGCTGACCCAGGGCCCGTTGTGGTCGGCCTGAACTTGTGACTTTGTTCCGGTCAAGCAAGACCAGATATCCCTCAATAGTGCTTTGTGCTTTTTGGTGCTATATTTAACTGTAACCTTTAAAATTCAATAACTCCGGTTCTACTAATTGGATTTTTGTTGTTTTGGGTTTGTTTTATTTATTAAAACTTACTCTATTTTTCTAAATATGTTGTGGCCTCCTTTTCTGGTGTATTTTCACTGTTTTACTGTTTGAAGTATTGCATAAATACTTTACACATTGCTTCTAACTTAGGCCTAGCTCTGGGTCAGGCTACCAAGGGGGTGAGCACAGGTAAAATTGGGGTTTACTTTTGTCTTGTCCTGACAAGGATTGGGGTCGCTGTTTTACCAGGGCTTACACCCCAGTGAAACAACAGCCCACTTTCTTACAAGCAGCATCAAGGAGCTGAATGGCAACTGTAAGCCATGGGTTTACATCCTAATTGTTTTCTTCCTCAATCTATTGTTGTTCTAAGATTGCAAAGAAGGTTTTATTGGGGAAGTAATAAAGTCTTGTTATTAACAATGAACACAATCACTGTGTTACGTTTTATATCCAGAATTTGTGTTTCACCTGACCATTCACTCTTAACCTATATTGTCTACAATTATAGATGAAATCTGAATTCTGCCCTTATTGTCTTAAGGAACATTTCCTGTACATTGATTTCAAAACTATGTTTTATTGTGGCTCTATGTGTGATGTAAAGTGCTTTGACACCCTGCATTGGAATGAGTAGTGCTATAAAAGAATTACATTTTTTTTTAAATTAGTGGGTGCCGTTTAAATCAATATTTGTGCAATTACTCATACAGACAGTTAAATCTTGCAGTCCTACAGTGCAAGCACATCTCTTACATAGGGGGCCTGAACAAAATCAAAAACCTGCCTCCAATAACTTCTCTTAAGTACTTGTGAACTGCTAATAAGATGTGCTCCTTTGTTTCCTTCCATTGAATTGGCTGCTAGGTGTTAGGCTCCAGATGGCTCCCAGCCAGGATTATACTTGAACAAAAGGAGGGCTGATGGTCCTTTAAATAAAGCCTTTGTTTTGTACCCAGCTGGAAGTGAATACATGTAACCCCGCCTTGCCTCCGTTCAGTAGCAGCTCCAAATGGAATGCAGGCAACGTGCTGCTGAATTGTGTCCTGGTGTCAGAAAATGACACGAGGACACATTCAGCATGTTTCCCCAGAAATAACTGCCAGAACCAGAATCTGACAGGATCCCCCTACTTTGCAGCCCTGTTTTCATAGTTCTTTCATGGGGGCCTTTTAACACTCAGACCTCACTCGCCTCTCGCTTCCAGACATGAACTGATGGCCAGAGGTGAACAGATAGCGAAACAAATCTTGCTCTGTTGCACTCCACCATGCAGCCAGCATCCATGAGTTCATCGTTGTGAGACCCCATTATTTTCTTAATTAAGGCAATGGGGCAGTAGCATGATGGGCTTTTCTGGCCTAACACCTGTTTTTATGTGCTTCTTCCTTTGAGGAATATTGGGGCATATTATCAAGAACGGCGTTAAAATTATCGCCGCTTTAGCGGCAGAAAACTGCCGCTAAAGCGGCGATAATGGGCTTGATAATATGCCCTTGAGAATTCCAATAGAAGCCCATGTTGACACCAGAACATGGGCGTCTATTGGAATTCTCAAGGGCATATTATCAAGCCCATTATCGCCGCTTTAGCGGCAGTTTTCTGCCGCTAAAGCGGCGATAATTTTAACGCCGTTTCTTGATAATATGCCCCTTTGTGTTAAAAAAGTTCAGTTTACATCAGGCACACAAAACAGGCGCACGACTCTTCCCAGAACGAGGAAATCCCGTCCTGATACAGCCCTACTTCTGAACATTTTGTAACAACCCTGAGTCGCTGTCCAACAACTGGTGAGAGAGACAGGATCTCACCCACACACCTTACTCGAAGAATAAACGGCAGATAAAGTAAGAAAAACTGAACCATCTCTCAATTCCAGTTTACTTTTTCAGACTTGTTAGAATTCAAGCAATGGTTTGCCTTCATAGAAAAATAAAAGCAAAACATTGGAGGGTATATGAAGTGTCTAATGTGGGACTGGTGCATACTAATAGAAAGGTAAAGTGATCAGATGGAAAAGAAAGCTCCATTGGTTTTCGTAAGTAGTACCGATCCATGCGCCACAAAACAACTTTGACAATAACTTAAGGAAAAGCAGAAACGCTTGAGCACTTGGTAGTTGCAGATAAGAATGCCCATCATAAAATACACTAATAGGCAATCAGCCACCCGCTCTTCCAACTAACCAAAGATAACAAAGGGACCAATTTGAGTTGCAAAGATTGTCTTGGCCCTAGTCCATTCACACAATACATTTCTTGTATCTCAATTCTGTTGCAATATTAGCCACTCATTCTGATAATCATGTTGACATTTCTGGATAAAAACATCAACTTTTCTAATTGGCCCAGGGTCACTTCATTGGTTTTGGCAAGTGAGTTTTTCCCTATGCCTGCGATGCATTAGCGCCTTAAGAGCAACTTTAAATTTGAGGTAGATTGTATGAGACCTTTCCCTTTTTTCGTGTTCAGTTGGTTGCTATGTCCAGAATCTATTGCAGGACAGTTTGATACGTGGTCTCAGATTCTTCTAATTATTTGCCAATTCTCTGGCCTCTTTCCCTAAGTTATGGCATAGATGAATTTAGCTTCATGAGATGCCCGGATTGTTCTGCACAGGCTACGTGATGGTTTGTAATTTGGCGGCACGTTAGTGTTTGCACTGACCTTCAGAGGTGCGCACAGCATTTCAAAAGATTGAGGCCTTCTGGTTTATGCTTGTAGGTAGAGCCTGCGATCATTTCATCTGTCAGTGTTGCCTAATAACATAAACCTGGTGCTCTAGAGTTTCAAAGATTTATTATAAAAGTGGCAGATTGATGGCGTGGGTATGGGTTACTCAACCCTCTTGCTCCTATACAGTGAACAGGTGTATGTTTTTTCATCTTTCTGCATAATCTCATTGAGGCCGATTCACAGAACTAATCTGAGATAAAATCCTAAACTTACCACTTTTGGTATTCACAGAAGGCATTTAGTAGTAGTAAAGTTAGGACTCCTAACTTTACTACTACTAAACTGAGACAAAATCCTAACTTTACGACTTTCGGTATTCACAAAAGGCATTTAGTAGTAGTAAAGTTAGGAGTCCTAACCTTACTACTACTAAATGCCTTCTGTGAATACCAAAAGTAGTAAGTTTAGGATTTTATCTCAGATTAGTTCTGTGAATCGGCCCCAGTATCTTTAGACTCCTTTTCTATAACTTCTCAGACCTTACCCATTTGGGCCATTACCTTTTATTCCAAAGTGGTGATTGTTAATTTTCTTGCGTCCACTAACACTAGAATTTCACCCCTAGCAAGCAGAGTGATCTTTAGTGTCCAACACCTACCCTGAGTTAGAGTGGGAATAGTAAATGTTGCCCCTTTAGCAGGGGCGGCTCCTCTGCTTGAGCGGAGGAGCCTCGCCCCACTGAAATGCCCCCAGAGACAAAAAATATAATGGTAATGAAGTTAATTCATTACCATTTTATATTACCATTTTATTTTTTGTCACCCGGTTCCAAACGGAGCATCAGGATGGGGGTGGGGCTGCTGCTGACTGGCAGCAACAGAGAGAGCAGGGCACTTTCAGTTTAAAGTGCGCATGTCTTTATAGCCGTCGCCATCCCCACATGCGCACTTTAAAACTCTCTAACCCAGCTGTCACAAGACAGCTGGGTTAAAGAAAGCCCTCAGTGCACATCTGAGCAATGATAGAGGCTGCTCCCACCAATCCTGGTGCTGCTCTCATGCTGGTGAGAGCAGCACTAGGATTGGCTTGGGAGTTTGGGGCCTGCCTGCCCCGAGGAGAAAAGACCATCGAGGAGGACGTTGCGCTCGCAGGTAAGTACTTTTAATTAAAAAAAAAATTTAATTTAATGTCCCACCCACCTCACCACCCTCGGGACATGCCATCCGCCACTACCCTTTAGTGTCCAACTCCTTTCCTGACTTATTTTACATCGGCGTGGGAATAGTAAATTTAACACTTTTAGGGGTCGATTCCGATTCGGGCCGGAAATTTCTCCGACCGAGCCGGACCCGGAGAGATTTCCGACCGAATCGGACCCGTGCAGTCCGACCGAACGAGTACGATGCGCACGTAGGCCATCGGACCCGAGTCGGTCGGACTCCCATTGAAGTCAATGGGAGCCGGTCGTGCAACGCGTACGCGGGCTCCCATTGACTCAATGGGTGCGAGTCGGACAAGTGTGCCCCCTACAGCGGGTACGCGGCGAGCGATTCGCGCCGTACACGCACAGGTAGGGGCACCCATGGGTCCCCCTGTGTGCGACTCGCGCGGCTACGCGTACAGGGGGGTCCGACACGGACCCCCAAAGTGCGGCTCCAACAGCTCTTTCGAGCCGGAGTGCGCGGCTCGGTCGGACTGCTCGCGGCGCGCATCGTACTCACCCGGCCGGGAAACGTCTCCATTGCGCGGTGCGAGTCGAGTCCGAGCGAGTCGGTCGGTGCGGTTCGAGCCGGGAACGAGTCGGTCGGAGCGGTCGGGATGCCCGGACGAGTCGGTCGGCGATTTCGCATCGTACTCGCTCGTCCGGACGCGCGTACGGATCGGTCGGGAAACAGGGCTCCGAATCGGATCCGGTAAAGCCAAATCCGATTCGGAGCCCTACCGGCCGAGATCGGAATCGGCCCCTAAGTGTCCAAAACCTTCCCTCAGATAAGTTATATTGCAGCGGGAATAGACATTGTTGCCTGTTTAGTGTCCAACATCTTCCCTGTGTTAAGTTGTATTGGAGTGGGAATGGCAATTGCCTCTTTACTGTCAAACACCATCCCTGACTTATTTTATTTTGGAGTGGGAATAGTATATTTAACCCTTTTAGTGTCCAAAACCTTCCCTTAGATAAGTTGCATTGAAGTGGGAATGGACAATGTTTCCTCTTTAGTGTCCAGTATCTTCCTTGTGTTAAGTTACATTGGAGTGGAAACAGTAATTGTTGCCCCTTTAGTGTTCAACACCTTCTGTGACTTATTTTATTTTGGAGTGGCAATAGTATATTTAACCATTTTAGTGATGTTAACCTTCTCTAACATACGTTTTATTGTAGTGGGAATGGTCAATGTTGTGCCTTTAGTGTCCAGTATCTTCCCTGAGTTAAGTTATAGTTGAGTGGGAATAATATATTTAGCCATTTTAGTGTCCAAATCCTACCCTCAGATAAGTTGTATTGCAGTAGGAATGGTTCATGTTGCCTCTTTAGTGTCCAGCACCTTTCCTGGGTTAAGTTAGATTGGAGTAGCAATAGTAAATGTTGCCCCTTTTGTGTCCAACTCCTTCCCTGACTTATTTTATTTTGTAGTTGGAAAAGTATATTTAACCCTTTTAGTGTCCTAAATCTTCTTAGAGGTAAGTTGTATTGCATTTGGAATGCAGAATTTTAACTATTAAGTGCTATAGATATGTGTTTACTTTCAGTGTAGTAAAGTGGGACTAGTATGTGTCATGTTTGTAGTATTAAATATGTTGTAAAAGTAGTTTGCATTGGTATGGTAAAAAAAGCATAGTGTTTGCAATTGATTATTATTTAAAAAAATTAATAAGTATTAGATGAACACAATAAACATATCATTTTTTATTATTTTTATTTGGAACAAAAACACTTATTGCAACTTTTTCGTATTGTTGACATATATTTATTAGAAAGACAAATTGTAAATGTTTGATTTAATATATAACACATTTGTTAATAGTTGTACAAATACAGAACAAATGTTTCTGAACACATTTTCAATAATAAACATTTTCATATTTTTATAAACATTGTGCATTTTTAAATATTTTTCACAAATATATTTTACATAGATTTTCATACTTAAATATTTTCAATATATATATCAAATAATTTTATATATGGTATAATATTATTAAATATATACTTAAAAATGTTTTTATTAAATGTTGGAACATTGGTGTATATGAACAATATTTTTTAACATTTTTAAACATTTTAATAAACATTTTTATCATATTTTCCATTGAATAGTCTTTTTTTTAACTTTTATTAGGTGGCCATTTTTTTCTACAGCTAAGTAAATTTAGTAGTCTATTGGTGTTCTTTTTGGGTCCTCTGTGGAAGAAAGAAGTTGCGTTTGAGTGCTGCTGTTTATCTGTAAATGTAAGTACATTTTTACAGATTTTTAAGGTGTTTGTAAGGTAGGGAGGAGGTAGTAAGTTATTTATATGATATGTGTGGTGTGATTGGTGAGTTTATTGTGTGGTTTTTTGCTTTTTTGGATGCTATTTGGTGTTGCGTAGTTTTATTATGTGTTTTAGGAAGTAAAGTGTTTTTTAATGTAAGTTATGTGTGGCGTATGTAATGCTGAATAGGTTTTCTGTAGGTTAATATGTATGTATATATTTGGAAATGTAGGGGCTGATTATGATATCAGAGGTTCTGAGACCGCCAGTACATCGGTGTCGGACACACCGACATCTGACATTGCAGTCCGCCTGCCGCATTATGATGGGGCGGGTGGAGGCATCGGGCTAAGGGACCGTCCGTGGTGCTTTCGACGGGCTCACGAGGAGCCCGTCTTCAATCAATCAATCAATCAGGGATTTATAGAGTGCACTACTCACCCGTAAGGGTCTCAAGGCGCTGGGGGGGATTCGGGCAGCTCCGGTCATCTGAAGAGCCAGGTCTTGAGGCTCTTCCTGAATGCTTGCAGTGTGGGGCTTTGTCTGATGCTGAGGGGGAGTTCATTCCAGGTCTTGGCCACATTGTAGAAGGATCTGCCTCCCGTTCTGGCTCTGCGGATGCGGGGGATTTTGACCAAGGCTAGGTCAGTGAAGGGGATGTTTCTCTTGGGGGCGTAGAAGGAGATTCTTTCATTGAGGTATTGGGGTCTGGTGTTTTGGAGGGCTTTGTAGGCATTGTGAGCAGCTTGAAGGTCACTCTTTTATCGACTGGGAGCCAGTGGAGGTCTCGTAGGTGCTGGGTGATGTGGTATTGTCGTAGGATGCTGAGGACAAGTCTGGCATGGGCGTTCTGGACGGTCTGGAGTTTGTGGAGTAGAGATTTGTTGACTCCGGCATAGAGGGTGTTCCCGTAGTCCAGCCTGCTGGTGATGAGTGCGTGGGTGATGGTCTTTCTGGATTCGGGGGGGATCCATTTGAAGGTCTTGCAGAGTATGCAGAGGGTGTTGAAGCATGTGGAGGATACAGCGTTGATCTGTCGGTTCATGGTGAGGGAGGAGTCGAGGATCATGCTGAGGTTGCGGGCGTGGTCCGTGGGGGTGGCAGGGTTGCAGAGGGCGGGGGGCCACCAGGTGTCTTCCCATCCGGAGGGGGTGGCTCCGAGGATGAGGACTTCTGTTTTCTCTGAGTTGAGCTTCAAGCAGCTGCTGCTCATCCAGGTTGCAACGTCTTTCATTCCTTCCTGCAAGTTGTGTCTGGTGATGTCGGTTTCTTTGGTGAGGGAGAGGATGAGCTGGGTGTCATCGATGTAGGATACAATGCTGAGTCTGTGTTTTCTGATGATGGTTGCAAGGGAGGCCATGTAGATGTTGAAGAGAATGGGGCTGAGGGACGATCCTAGGGGATCTCCGCATCTGATCTCTGTGAGTTCGGAGAGGAAGGGTGAAAGTCTGATTCTTTGAGTTCAGCCGACGTGGAAGGAGCGGATCCAGTCTAGGGCAGCTCCCTGTATGCCGGCGTCATTGAGTCTGGCGGCTAGTGTGTGGTGGGAGACGGTGTCGAAGGCTGCTGAGAGGTCTAGTAGAATGAGGGCTGCAGTGTGGCCTTGGTCGAGGAGTGTGTGGATGTTGTCCGTGGCGGCCTCGGTGCTGTGGTTGCTGCGGAAGTCGGATTGAGAAGTGTTGAGTATGTCATTGAATTCTATGAAGTTCGTTAGCTGGATGTTGATGATCTTCTCTGTGACTTTAGCGGCGAACGGGAGGAGGGAGATGGGCCTGTAGTTCTTAGGGTCCGTCGGGTCTGCGGAGAGCTTCTTGAGGAGGGGTTTGACTTCTGCACATTTCCAGTCATCGGGGAATGTGCCTGTTTCGAGGGTGTAGTTGATTGCCCGCTGTAGTTCAAGTGCGATGGCGGAGGCGGCCCTGTGGAAGATGTGTGTCAGGCAGGGAGGGGTCCATGGGTGCTCCGGAGTGTATGCTCCTCATGGTCTTTGCTTTGCGGTGTCTTCTATGGTGACAGGGGTCCAGGCGAGGATGGTCAGCAGGGTGGAGTTACTGGTGGAAGGTGTTGGGTCGGTGCCTTGGTTCTGTTAGTTGAAATTGTCGTAGAGTGTCCTGATCTTGTGGTGGGAGAAGGATCCGAGTTTGTTGCAGAGGTCCTGGGAGGGAGGGACGTCAGAGGTTTCGCTGGGGGGTCTGGTGAATTCTTGTATGATGTTGAAGAGTTCCTTGGAGCTGCGTGAGTTGGAGAGGATTCTGTCCTGGATGAAGGTCCTCTTCGTAGATCTAATGAGTTGGTGGTGTGCTGTAGTGGTGGTCCTGTAGGCGGTGCCTGCTTCCGGGGTTTTGCTGTTCCTCCACGCTTTCCCGAGTCATCGGTGCGTTGGAAATCACCATAATCCCTTGAATGACGGGGGAGCAAGGCTCGGCTCTGCTGTCAAGATTATGATGGCACTTTCCAATTGCCTTTTCATGTCGGCCTTTCTGACATGGAAAGGCTATTGGAAAGTGTCTTTGGGGGCAACTAGCTCGGCCCCTTCCCCCTTGGTCCTCTGCTATGGGGCCTGGGGTGCCCCCTAAAAATTCCTGCACCGTGTGGCAGATGTTTACAAAACTCCATTTTACAATGGAAGCTTGTGCTACGGGCCTTTTCCGCCCGCCCCACAAGCTTCTATTGTAGAATGCATGTTTGTGACCGCCCTATGAGCGGTCATATCGTAAACTGTGGTCGGAACCGCCAATCTAAGTTTGGGCAGTTCCAACCCGCATCAGTGTCAGGGGGACATAAGTGTGCCCGACATCGTAGTAAGCCCCATAGTGTTTTGTGCAGGAGGGTGTTTTTTCTATATGTTGCAGATTTGATTTTTCTAGAGGTTTCCAAGAGAAGTTGGACGTTCCTTTTTTAAGTAAATCGTAATTCGTTTTTTATAAACTAATTTTTTATAACTAGTTTCCCTTGTTTTTCGCATTTTCTGGAGCGGTTCTTTTCTTAAAAGAATTATCCAGGTTTTTTATGGAACATACAGACTATGGATTGCCTCCAGGGATTTTTTTTTCCAAAGTACATTTTTGCATTTTTCGGGCTTTTTACTATAGCTTTAGGTAATTTTTGGTGGATTATTTTTTTTCAACTATGCAGATTTGGAGAGAGATCTGCAGCAACAGAATTGTAACTTAATTTTATTAATTTACTGTGGGTAGGAAATGATATATGTTTATAAATATGTTGATGTATTTATTATATTGTTTTGCTGAACATATATGATGTATTTTTAAAATTATGTGTAGTTACTTTGTTAGTTTTTTTATGAATTGAATAATCTAAAATATTTTTACATGATATTAATATTTTTATTATCTCAGTGAGCAAGGCAAAATGTAGGTTTTCTTTTTTCACTGATATAATACTATTTTGCAAATTTTTTAAAAGAATATGTTTAAATTAGTTTGCTGTATTATGTTGTAGTTTCTTAGATGCCTGGTAGATTTTATATGTGCATTAGAGGATAAATCTGGCTATTACTTCTAAGTAGTCTAGTACTTTGTTGTTTATAAATATTCTTACTTTGGATTGTAGCATTTCATACATTTTTCTAGTTTGTTTGGTTAGTTAGGACAATTTATGTAACAGATTGTTCTATTATAAGTTCTTGGTAGCTTTGCTCTTATGTAAGGCTTCTAGTAATTTGCATAGCTTAGGTTGAGTTCTGCCTAAAGTGGATTGGAATGCATTATGATATCCTTCCACTGCATTATTTGTTTTTACCTTGTGTGCCAAGGTACTGTCGCAGACATTCCACCATGGTATCTGGAATTTTGGATGGCGTCTGTGTCTTGACCTATGCAGTCTGCCTACCCATGTATCCTTGAGTAGTCCATCATGGGAGTAAGTTTGTCTTCATTATTTTGGTAATAGGGACTTTCTATTAGGATACTGTAATGATTGGCTACTTCTGTCACAGGGTCATAGGATAGTGCAATCATTTTTGTGACTTCAAAGACAAATTGGCTGTTGGTGGCATATTCCACATAGCGCAGATTTCTGTAGGTGACACCTTATACTTTGATTAAAATAATAGTAGCATCCCTGTATGGCTATGTGGGGTATATTTTTAGTTTAGATTGGATCATAGCTTGCTCAAAGTCAATAATATTTTTTTTGGGGGGGGAGTAGTTATCTCTTGCTTAATGTGGTTTAGCAGTTCCATGTAGGTACTGCCTTGTGTTAGAATTGACTTGCAAAACTGCTGTATTACTCGCATATTACTACATTGAAGGTTAGCATTGATATAGCTAATGCAGTATTATTGTATCGTGAGCATACATAGGCAGAGGACGTAGGTATTATGTTTGTTAGGTAGACATCCCTGCCGTCATTTTGTTTCTCTTAGACGCCATTTTGTATTACAATCGAAACTGTTACTTATTTATTTACGAGAAATGATCCTTGGTAAGTTTTGTTTCTCCAAAGTCGAAGACCCATTCATTATTGCATTCTTCTGCTGTTTCATCAAGGCCTTCTCCCACCTGTTTTATGGGAGGATGAGCTAGACGACCTTGCGCAGTAGATAGCTTGTGCCAGGCTGTGGAATCGAAACTCATATTCTGTACCTCCATTGTATTACGACAGCTACCAGCGTTTTTCCATAATAGGCGGGTCTTCGAGGGCTCCGCAACATACATAATGTAACTTTATGCTCGTCAGCCATCACAGGAGGCTGGTCAGACTGGACTCCACTGCAGTGTATCTTATGAATAAACTAGTTTATATGCATTCTCTACTGCGTCATCGACTCTTCATTGGACAGATGGCTACTGGAGGTCTAGAGTGACCCGGGTGGCCCTAAACGGGTGACTTCCATCACTTGCTTGCTTGGAAGTAATGCATACACAAAAGGTATATTAGTTTTTTGAAAATTCACATTGCATGGTGTATAGTGGATGAAATGGTTTGGGACACATTTTAAATGTGCCGTCCATCATCCATGTTTGACATTGGGCTAGTTTGAGTGAGTTTGTAGGGGTAGCAAATATAAGTACATGTTTGTCATTACTTTTATTATCATATAATAGGAATTGTTCCTCTCTGTGGGTGATTGTAAGCTTTGGTGGGATGTCTATATCTCTGAATGTTTTAGGAGTAGGTGGATTGTCGCTGGTGGCCCTTTTAGGGCATGTTATGAGGCGTTTTAAGGTGGGTATTGATGGTAACTGGCCTGTTATATGTTTTGGTACGTGGGGTAGTATATCTTTTAGTATTTAAGCTGTGGGCTCTTGGGTACTAGGACCGCCAAAGCTGTGTTGCGACCGCCCACCAGATTAGGAGTTAAACCCTGCGATGGTCTCATAGTGGCTGTCTGTTACATGCAGACCGCCAATCTCAGTGCACCGACTGCAACTTCCTGAATGGTGTGGTATACATGCCACACCATGCAGGAAATATGGGTGCAAAACTAGAGGGGCACCACATGTGCCCCCGCATGCACCCCCGGGTCCATGAGCATCAGCGGACCCTGTTAGGGCCCCCTTAGTTGCCTCTCTGCTACACTTTTCATGGCGGTCTCACAGCCATGAAAAGGGCAGTGGACAGGCAACTCCTAATATGCTTGGCGATGCCACAGCTGCACCGCCAGCATATTAGTGCTCCTGACTGCTGCATGAAAGCCACTGGATTCTTGATCCCCGACGGTCGCAGTGGTCCTGTTGCGGTCCAACCGCCACACCCATAATACTGCGGGCGGGCCCTCGGTGTGGCAGTGGTTGGACCGCCACCATGGGTTTGGCAGTCCTATAGACCGCCGAACTCGTAATAAGTCCCAGATTTGAAAATATCAACATCAACAATATCGACTACATAAATATCATTGGAACTAGTGATAAGTAGCATTAAAAATGACAAAAAACACAATATTTAAACAAACTACAAAAATATATCCCACAATAATAACTACAATATATAAATAAAATATAATATTTTACTTAACCAAAATAATACATTTAAAATATATAGGCATAAAACTCTTCTAAATTATACATTACACATATTCTTTACTTAGAATAAATACATATAATGTTAAATAAAATCCGTGTCTCAAGTATGAACATAAAGAATATTAATTGGAGTTTTCCAAATAAGGACATAACTGAAAAAATAAATGAAATGAAGCTAAAACAACCAATGATATTCAACAATAGAAAACTAATACCAATAAAATAGCTTAAGCAATTCAACAAACAATATAAAAGCCACAGTTTTTAAACTGAAAAATAGCTCAAAAAATGCCAAACATATTTTCCCTGCAAAATAGAAACCTACAAAATATACAACAGTACATCCACTTTTCCAAGTAAGTAATAAATATATTTAAAATATGAAGCTAAGAGCCTTATTAAGAGTTTGGCGGTGGGGGAGCAGAACCGGCCTGCTCCCACACTGCCAAACCTGTGTAGGAACTGCCTGCAGATCAAGAGTTTTCTCCTGTCTGGAGGGTGTTTCCTTGGCATTCCCATGGTGGTCCCTATGAAATAGGCACCACAATGGGAACATCAAAATCAGTACTTGCATTGACTACGGCAGTCCATGCCGTGCAGGTACTGGTGTGCTGGCATACAGGGGGGCACATGTTGTGCCCCCCTGTGTGCATCCTCTTGGTGCAGAGGCACACGGGGGCCCTGTATGCCCCCTTTGTTTCCTCACCGCCACACTTTTCATGGTGATCGCACCGCCATGAAAAGTGTGGTGGTGAGGAAACTCGTAATATGTTTAGCGAGGCCACAGCAGCCCGCCAAGCATATTGCGGCCTCAGGACCGCTGCACAACTGCCAGGGAACAGCAGTTCCCTGGCTGTTGCGGCAGATGTGGTGGTCCCAGGGCGGCCCGACTGCCCTAGTCGTAATAGGGCGTTCGGAAGACTGCCACCATGAGTCTGGCAGTCCTTGAACTGTCAGACTCATAATAAGGCCCAAAATATTGTTAACTTTAAAAAACAATTCTTAAAAACAAATACTAACAGTGTTTTTGACATTTATCCTTTTCGACAGATTATTCAACCTTTAGCTAAACTCCATTGACAAGCACACATCAAAGACCACACAAAAGAAGTATATCTAGAAAACTGCTGTAAATGTACTAAAACAGCAACAGTTAACAGTCTAAACATTGTTAAACATCAGAAATATAATACATGCAATAAATAAAAGTACCTTTTCGCTTCCAATAGACAAAAACCCTGTTTCAAGAAGAAGCTTGCTGAAAAAAAGGTTTCCAAGAAGACAAAACTTTGCTAAACAATACATAAGTTTTGAATTTTTTTTATTTTTAATTAACTGTATATTAATAAACAACATTTATTAAATAACTATTTTTCTATATCCATATTATTACAGTAAATAAAGACATAGGGCCTCATTACAATGTCAGGCGGAAAGCCTCCAACCAGCGGTGTATATGACCAACCACCTTTGGCAGACCCAAAAAGTGGTTGGTCATTTGTGATCTAGGTCATGTGTGAACCTTTAAATCCTTAAGGTTCCTTGCTCTTTTAAGTGAAAATCTAAGCACTGGGTAGGGCATACATCTGGTTTTTAACAAGTTCCAATGTTTTTACACTATTTTACTAATTAATGCGATTAGATAAAGTATCAATAGTCAAGATAACTTATTTTATTTTCTGTGGTCTTTCGTTCACCTCTTATTATGTGCCTGTTGGAGTTCAACACTTTCTGAAATGCTTTTTAGGATACACTTGGCCTTATGTCTAAGATTTAGCTACTGTAGTACAATTGTGATGTTTTACCAACCCACTTTATTTAACTCTGTGTCCAGACCACAATGCAGGGATTCCATCAGGGTGAATGCTGCTCAATAAATAGCTTCACGTGCTGAAGCCACTGTGTGAGTATCTTGAACCTCTGGCTCCCCAGTAGCAAAATCGAGCCAAATACAATGATTTGTGTGATAAACCTCACATTTTATGGATTTATGTTTGGTGGGGATGATTTCTTCTGTAGGTTGTGTGGGGGGTGATATTTTCTGAAAGCTGCTCCATTACCTCTGTCCCTAGATATGCACATTTATGAAAGAGTTCAATTTGTTTCTCTATGACAGTTCCTGAAACTCCATGCTGGCATACCTACACCAATGACAGATAAAGGAATAGAGATGTCAGCATGATAAATCTCCCCCTCTCCCACTTAGGCAGAGAGAGTACCCTCAGGAGTCCATGGTCCTGTGGCCACAGCATTTCTCCAAAGCAGTGTTCCCCTTCTGCAAACTGAAACCCAAACCAACAAAAAGGAGACGTTTGAGAGACTTCACAATTTTTTGGTGCATTAATTATAATTACCCACTAGCAGACTTTATTTTATTTTATTTACACAGAGCTTTGCAATTCCATGACAGATCACTTTGCAATGAAACAAAGGACAATAAATGATAAAAATGAATATGTTAGGAGAGTTAGGGCCTAATTTAGAGTTTGGAATAACTCTCTGCAATAAAATAACAGATTTCCTACCCTGCCAATTACATGAGACTTAACAGCATCATGAAATTGTGCAGGAAACGCCTCAGTCAGCTCCATGGTTGGAAACACTGTACCTGGCTGCCCACGTGTCACAAAGACCCCAGGTTACATCGCTATTTAAGGCGGGGCTACTGGGCACTGATTTTCCCTGTCTGTGTCTGCTGTGTAAAGCATGGTAGTACTGTGCAGGGAACAAGACTGGGACAGAAAATAGGCTTGGGCATCAAAATAAAAGTGGCCTCCATTAGTGATTTAGAAAGCTAAAAAGGTGGCCTGTGTTTGCAACTTGGGGCAGTTTTGAATTTGTAAAGATATGCCTAATAAGTGTTTTGCAAGCTATAAATGAATACATAGATTTGAGCTGCAGGCAATGTTAATTTTAATGTCAGGGAAATCAACAGTAAAATCGGTGCTTTAAACAGGCCCAAAAACAGCCCAAAAAAATGGTCCATAAACAAACCTGTCAGGCCAGCTCATTGGGCACTGCCAGATTGCCTTATGGGCCAGTCCGATGCTGGGAACAAAACAATGGCCCCCTGGTGCAGGGAGAAAACTCCGTGGGATTCAGGCCCATTGTGTTTTTGACAATCAAATTAATGCTTTAGGAGTTTGAGTAAAACAAAAAAGAATGCTGAGAGAGCTGGAAAAAATAGCAGCCTACTTGTCATTCAGCTGAGTCTAACGTGCATCTGACTCATCAGCAGATACTCACTAGGCATTGAGATCTCTGCCAGGCAAGCGAGAAGTTCTAAACCTGGCAATTGGTCTGGGAGACTGAGCTGAACGCCTTCACTGATCCAATGGACTGGCTGGCACCCACCATTGTCTTAGTAGCCCTGATAGAGTCCACACAAATTTTAGAACTTCCCTCATTCCTTATTATTCATTAATTCCCTTTGAATTTACAGGTTGTAATTCTGTAATTTAGCAGGCCATTGGTCATCCCAATCTGTGATAGCGACAGAAATCCTCATGTTTTACATTGTTTTCTTATTACTTTAGAAGGTATCTTAGTTTGTTGATTTAAGTTAGGGAGAAGCTCTAGCTGACCCTTTTTTATGGTATGTTAAATCTGCACCCCTTGGCTTGAAGTTTTGTTTATAATGACTTATTGATGTTTTTGATACCAGTAATAACATTACTGAGAGTACCTTTGTAACCACCCTTCTTCCATAAGGGGGTGTGCATTTCAGGCTAGATTATTATGGGAAAAAATGGTTAGATCGACTTTAATTTACTCAGCATATTTCTGGTTACTGTAAATGTTTTACTTTAGCATTCAGTAGGTCGAGCCCTGAGCCAGGGCGCAAGCGCTGCTCTGGGGTTGATCTGTGGTAGTTGACTACGTGAGGGAAGCCCCGCCCACTCCCCCACCCACTTTTTCATTGGCTTGTGTCTTTGTCCTTTCTAAATGCTGCTTTTTGATTGGTTTATAGGCTGCTAGTCCCTCCTTATGATGGCCATGTCGTCATTTGTATCCTTCCATGGCTACCGGCCTCTTTACTTCGTGTTTCATGAGCACTATTTTCTTCCAGTGCCCCCCCTCCCGCGCCTTCTCTCCTGCCCCCCCACTCCCGTTGTTCGAGCCTTCTCGCACCCCTCCCACCCGCCCACCCGCACTACCGTTTGCAATGCAATAGGTCTCGCGTAAAAGCAAGTCCTATTGCATTGCAAATGCTTGTTTTCTTTTTTGCTTTCAGGGTGCTTTACATTTAAATAGATGTTGCCAGGCTTGCATGGGCAGCTGCTGTAGGGTGTGCCGGAACAAGCCCTCTTTGTTCTGGGCCAATAGGAAAGGACTTCAGACACTCTTGCGAAGCTGGAACCAGGAAGTAGCTATCTCCTTTCAGTTTCAATTACTGATATTATGTTTAATATGCAGTTTCAAGAAGTGCAACCGAGCATGTGATGTAGCCAGGAGGCGCAAGGCACCGCGCAGTAAGTACACTGTTTCTATAGCGGAAAAATGAAAAACGAAATCTTTAACTGAAATACGATTTCTTCCTACCTTAGTTATCGTGTTTGTTATGTTCTTATTTTGAACAAGTCTAGATGTTAAAAACGTAAACAATTGTGTCTACATTCCGTGGGCAGTGGCAACGCTACCCCACCCTTATATCCTGGGCCCGTTTTTGTTAATTATAATTAAAATAATTTGCTGCACTCTTGTTTTTAAGAAAAACATGATCTTTGAAGTCGGAGGCAGAGATCACAAGTTTCCTACGAAAATGCGTGGGTAGTTGCTTTAGGCCAATCTTCTGTTTTGAATTCTGACACGAGCTGTTGTTGTTTTGCTTAGGATACCTGGGGCTATAAATTCCAAAAAGCGATGAAAAACCTAGCCTGAATGAGATGTGCAGGCATATGCCTGAAAAAATTGTGAGATGTACCTGAGATCCCCAGTCTCACTTAGGGCCATATTCTCAAGTACTCATCGCCGATTTATCGGCACTTTAGCGCCGCAAAAGTGGCGATAGATTTATCGCCCCATTCACAAGCTGGTGCAAACTGCCAACATCACCAGTTTACCTGCGATAGCAACTGCAAAACACATCGCCAAGGATGAGTGCGACAACTAACGCTAATGATATGCAGAGTAGGCGTTCCCGTGCAAAAACACACGAAAACACCACTCCGCGAGATTGTCAACGACCAGCCAGATCGGCGATGCGAACCAAAAACAGGCGATAAGGCGCGTTAGCAGCAGGGATTTAACACCTGCCTTTTGCTGGTGTTAAGCAGGACGACTACCTGCAGCATGAAAGGGAGCCCAGCCCAGAGCCACATCTGAAGACCAACAGATGCCATGGAGCAACTGATCATGCAGCTCGGAGACCCTGGAGGCCCACAACACCCACCGCCACTGCCACCACCCCCAGGACCCACCACCCCGCACCACCCCACCCGGACTACCACCGAGGCAGCGCAGAACAAGACAGCGGACCTTCCGAAAATGGCATGGCCCCTCAGCCACACAACGGCAGAATGTGGGGAGAGGTGGGAACCAAGTAAGTGTGAAGGAGGCAACTCACCCATGAAGAAGAATGCACACAATGCCAAGTGTGGCGGTGATGTGCTGGACAGACCACAGAATGCAGAGCCCAGACACGGCCATGTGGACATATACTGCTGGCGTTTGTAGTGTTGTGGACAGTGGACGCAACCATGTCACCTCAGGCAGTGGGGAAGTCCTCGGTCATGTAGCTGTGATGTCCCCCCTGTAAGCGCAAGCGGAGTGGGCTGTGCCGACGTACGCCAGTCCAGTGTAGGAGTGTGGATAAAAAGGCTGGGGCTCTGGGCGTGGTTCACTCCCGGGATGGGCAACGTGTCTTCCAGGGCGGCGCACCTCACCCTGCCACGAGTCCACCGCCGTGACCTCCAGACTCCGTGACACAGGCCCCCAGCGCAGCCAGCGGCACAGCAACACGGAGATATGTGTGTGCCGGATACTGCATTCGTCCTACACTGCGGTCAGCAGGTCTCACAATTCAAATCGGGCCACATTTCTGTCAATGGAGGAAACCACTAGTCAACAGACATTGCCCCCAGTGCGGCCCACCCGGACGACGCATCATCGTTGGCTGTGCACCTGCTGAGCGCTCCAGGTGCCACTGACCCTGTGCAACACAAGTTGACGCCACGTGGCCGTGGGCCCTTGCTGACCGCTGCCTCCGGCCTACACTGCGGTCAGCAGGTCCCCCAAGTGAATCTCAGTATTGATTCATTTATGGCAGAGTGTATGAGGCAACAGACATTGTACCTAGTGCGGCCCACAAGGACGATGCATGTGCACCTGCTGAGCGCTCCAGGTGCCACTGACCCTGTGCTACACAAGCTGATGACCTGCAAGGACACCAGGTGCCCCTGACCCTGTGCACCATAAGCCGACGCCACGTGGCCGTGGGCCCTTGCT
Source organism: Calotriton arnoldi (assembly GCA_963921515.1). NCBI lineage: Eukaryota > Metazoa > Chordata > Amphibia > Caudata > Salamandridae > Calotriton > Calotriton arnoldi. The sequence goes on along the minus strand of CAWUFW010005120.1, from coordinate 70,352 downwards.
GACTGCTGCCTCCGGCCAACACTGCGATCAGCAGGTCCCCCAAGTAATATTGAGTCTTGATTCATTGATGTCGGAGTCCAGTAGGCGACAGACATTGCTTCCAGGGCGGCCTGCCCGGATGAGGCATCATCGCAGGCCGCGCACCAGTCGAGCGCTTCAGGTGCCCCTACCTCAGTGCACTGCAAGTCATGGACCCTTTATTATTGAATCTGTGTGTATGATCCAATGATCACTGTTCTAGTTGTTGCCAGCACCAACCACTCCCTGAGGGCTGGCTTACACTCACGCCACACCCATCCAGCACAGGCATCACTGGACATGTGACCCTGGTAATAAAAAGTGGCCGGGCGCACGTGCCCGTAGCCAGTTCCACCATACATCTAAGTGTGTCCGTGTGGTCATCATGTATGCATGATGGGCCTGGGCCCTACCACATAACATTGTGCTGTGTACAACAGACGCAACCATGTCACCTCAGGCAGTGGGTAAGACCTTGGACATGTAGCTTCGTCGTCAGCCCCTGTATGCGCAAGCATAGTGAGCTGGTCCGGCATATGCCAGTCCAGCGTAGGGGTTCGCAGATTTTGCCCGGGCCACTGGGAGTGGTTCTGTTCTGGCCGGAACAAGGAAGTACATAATGCGTGTGTCTCTGTTGCAGTGTGGGCGCCACCCGGCACGCAACTGTCAATGTTGCAATGTATCATGCACCCGGAGGGCGGGCTCGCAAGTACGGGGCAATGAAGGAGCGCAAGTCCGCTCGGGGTCTTGGCCCATAATTGCCAAGTGTTGTGTGTATCTGTATTGTCGCAGCATGAGCCAAATGCCTGGCCTCAATCGCAGCGCGAGTACAGCCAGCCATGAACTGTAAACCTGTGTCCGCCCTGTCCTTACCATAGGCCTACACTCACGTGGCCGCCCACCCTCAACGGCCAACATCACAGTGTCGTTGTCAGGCTTGTGGACATGCGCTGTCAGGCATGACAATGGTGTTCCGTAGGAGTGCAGGTGATGCAACCGCGCAGCGCACACAAGTAAAAAGGCACGGTGGTAGGGAGGAGCAGCTGTGAGGCAACGTAACACACAGTGAGGCCGCTCGTTTGCCACATGCTAGGCATGTCATACATGATTCCCAAAGTCGCAGACATCCCACCCCCAACAAGCCCCTACCCATATCATGAATGCAAGTAGATGACAAACTGAGTGTAGGGATGAAAGCTCCTTTGTCTGAACTATCAGGCAGTAGCACATCTGCAGCTCCGACCTGGGAAATGCATGTGCACGGCACCCCCTGACAGATACGATAGCATTTGATGATGACTCCCACACTACACACAGCCCGACGTGAGACCAACGTGTACACATCCCACACACAGAAGTCCTTGCTCGAAGTTATCGTGCATGGACTGGCCTTCACACTTACTCCCACACCATCCCAGGCCTACAACCGTTGCACACAAACACTGCTCATTGATCCGAGCTGTGGCATTTCATCCACAGAACTGGCGCAGGTCACAACAGTGCCGCTTCAACCAGAGCCACTAACGCAATGGCAGAACATCGCGGACACATGCACAACCCCTGTCACATGGAACTGTACCGTGCACGTATGCTGCATTTACTGGGGGCACTGCCCTTGGTAGTGCTGCAGATCAGTTACCAGCTGAGCTTCCGCCTTCCCAACGTCACCTGCGTGCAGCCTGTGTTGCATTGTCGCTTGTGCATATTCGAGTGGTCCATGGATGTCTGCCTATCCAACAGGACAGTAGCCAAACTGGATTTCGACATGTGTGTGCGCCCCCTGTTGGCCCACGACCAGGAGTGTCACCGTGACACCCGTCTATGGGATGCCTGGATACTTGGCATACATGCTGGTAGCTGGACCTGGGAGATTGCAGAACTCCTCGTGTGCCATGACCACATTGAACCGCTCCCCTATTGGGCTGTAGTGCTAATTGGTGAGAGGGGGTGGACGCAGCACATCTGTCCGGACCTGGTAATGGATTACCTCGCCGTCCTGTTTGATGAAGTCGACAACGACCTCATGTTGGAAATGCTTACCTACGGAGCTGCACTCGCTTTCATGGACGTGTAACTACGTACCTGCAGCCACAACAGTTTGGAACCCATTGCACATGTCTCGACACCTTGTTGCATCTTGGGGTTCTGGTCACATCTCCCACGACGACAGTGAACATGGCTGCATTTGCCTGGACTACGAATACATGAGCGGACAACAACGCGGGTGAACACACACCTGTGAAAGGTGCGGCACTCCCCCGGAGTGGACAGTGGCGCTTGGCAACATTCCATGTTCTGACATACTGCTGCATTGGTCTGCATGTTGTGGCACTTATCTTGCCCGCACTGACATGCGTATGCTAATGAAGTCTACGCACCTTCACTTGTATTCAACTGTGTTGAGTGTTGATTTGTTTGACAATGTGTGTCTCACTGCCTATCTGGGTCACGGCAATACATGCATTTCTAAACCATCATGGATGTGGGGTTGTACTAGTACATTATCATCTCACAGTTTCCTGCTTTGCCACATGCGAATGGCCATTTTCCACACACAAGCGGCAGCAGTTGTGTCCTCTGTTCTGTTGTGCTGGTGTTGCTGTTTGTTCAACATTGTTGTAACTGTTGAGGTGCTCTGGAGCTCATGTGTGTGTGCTGCATTGTAGGTGAGTTGCCCCTTCAGCTCTGATTTGGCTGGCCCTTATCCCTTTCAGGCGGTGTGGCTTTCACTTCTGTGCTTATACAGTGCTGTGATGTTGCAGACTTGGGTACATTGTGCTCTTGGTTGGAGTTGTGACTCTTGGCCATGGTTTGCCCGAAGATGTGCTCTACTTAATTGTGCATGTGTGCCATTGTGCCCATCTCCCCCGTCCCCCAGTCCCTGGTGGTTACTCACCCTGTTGCTGTTGTGTTGGGTCATGTTGAGCAGTGTCCGGTCCCTCAACTCCTGCCACCGTCTCCCCACTGATGACTGTCGACACCATTTCCTCCATCTCGTCCAGCTCCTCCTGTGGCGCTGGACTCCCGCCTTCAGTCTGCATTGCTGCCTTCTGATTGTTGGTGAGTTTCAGCTTGGTCTTGCGCTTCATATCATTCCAGCGCCTCTTGAGCTCTCCCATTGTCCTCCTCAGCACTCCGACTGCATTCACCTTGTCCACGATGGACTGCCATATTGCATTTTTTGTTGCCAATGACACAGTGGAGGTGACGAACTGTTGTTGATGGTGTTCTATCACCTCCGTTTTCAGGATCCGGTTTTCCTGCGGACTGAACCGCGTCCTCCTCTTCTTCTTGTCCTAGCCCTTCCCTGCCCCGAGGTCCCAGGCTGGTCCTCCGGGGGGCTTGTGGGGTTCTGTTTGCTCCGGCTGCCTCCATTGTGCTTCGCTGTTGTTTTGTTTTTGTTTCTGTTTCTTTTTCCCTGCTTTTGTAGTGATTTTCCGCACCTGACGTGTGTGAATTGCAGGCCTGGCGCTGCTTCTCGCTGATTGTCTTATCACGGTTGGGCCCATCGCAACTTTTTTCGCGTTCGGGTTTGAATTTTTATTGCCATGCCGGTATTGTTATCACGAACATTTGCCGCGTTATCGGGAAACTATCGCATGTTACCGCTGTGTTGAGAATGCAACGTTGACACGGAGTTGTTTTCCCGCGCTAGACGGCGATATGGAAACTTGCGTTAACCTATTTTGGTCATGTTTATTGCACGTTCTTGTGAATATCCCCCTTAATGTACAAAAACGCAACATTAACCACGCTAGAGATTAAGACTTTCTGTAAATTGCTCGCTGTGACGGTTAGCGGGATGGAGATACCATCCTTAACGGGTATTACTATTTTGCAACATGCATGCTTGTCTGAATGCCACCGGAAAGTCAGAAGACTGAGTTGCCTCCGCTGGAGTTCAGCCTTTGAGAACTGCAGGTTACTCAAAGATCTTTGCAGCTGGTTCTCTAACCCACTGAGTTATTTCAACAAGATCGGAACCTATGACGTTCAGGTCGCAGATTGATCATCTCAGCAACAAATACATTACAACAGAAAGCTATTGGGAACAAAAAATATAACCTCATTCAGTAAGCAACCACGTCGGTCAGCTGGGCAGGAGGTCAAGGTCCTCAGGCTGCAGAGTCAACAGCCCAAAATAATTTCTCAAATTAAACATACACTCACATTGGGAGCCCTGCTGTAGCCACTGACAAGCACATGCCTTGTCTAGTCTTTGCTTTGGTCCTGCCTCGTTTGGGCCCTGGTGGGTGTGAGAATTTACATGGCACAGATGCCAAGTGACCCCGTTTCATGTGTGGCATCTTCAGCCCATGCTCCTTAGCAAGCATCATTTTGTATTTTTCGATTTTTGCATCCATACTCAAAACAATGCTTGGGCCCAACTTTGCAGCAACAGTTTTATTTTAAGTTTCTGCCTCTCTTCACCTGTATCTACCTGCTGCAACAAAATCTTTGCACATATTCTGTTGAAGCATCAGCTCTGCTAATGTTTGAAGGCACTATACTTTTATTCTGGATCCAATTATAACAATGCACCCTTCAACTCCTCAATAACTACTGCCCACACGCACCTTATGTGGAAAAAAAGTAGAGGTAGGGACAAAATAATGGGGTAAGAGAGAAGACAAAGAGACCAGATATTACCACTTTGCTGCATCTCCGTGCTGGGCATTGAAATTTGCAGGCTGTAATGGGTATCTAGAGGCAAATAGAAGATCATTAATACTCTGCTGTGAACGTTCTGCATCTGACATTAACCGTGAAAGGATATACCTTAAAGATATCTCTATGTAACCAACTTTCTGGGCTGTTGGTATGAAGCTGCCATGATACTGTGGCAGTATCTAGTGTCAGATTGTGGCTCTGAAAATACAGGAGATACAAATAATCATATGTGATGATCTATGCTGGAATCGTTTCTAAAAAGAACACATAGATCTATCTTGTCAAATATGATTCTTTGCATTTCTATATCCTGGGTTCTTTGTACTATGTAGAGGATACACTGTTTTGCCCTCTTTCGCCACACTAATATACAGAGGTGAATTGGCACGGTGGCTCAGCAGTGGGAGACAACTTTGATATTTAAAATTTGTGTTTAATAAGCCTAATAGGATATCACACGTGATCTGAAGTCAGACACAGTGTTGGACCTGGTCCTATTTGCAGGGTTATCCCCAAACTTTTTGCCTTCCTCCGCCTATTTTTCTGACCTTTTTGTTGGCTTTAGGACACTGGACACTTTACCACTGCTAATCAGTGCTAAAGAGCATGTGCTCTCTCCACTAAACATGATATGATTGGTTTACACCTGTTTGGCATATTTGATTTACTTGTAAGTCCCTTGTAAAGTGGTATATCATATACTCAGGGCCTGTAAATTAAGCGCTACTAGTGGGCCTGCAGCACTGCTTGTTCCACTCACTGACCTAGCCTTTCAAACCTGTCTCTGGCCTGCCACTGCAGGGCCTGCGTGAGCAGTTTACTGCCACTCTAACTTGGCATTTAAAACTACTTGCTAAGCCTTAAACTCCCCTTTTTCTACACATAGGTCACCCCTAAGGTAGGCCCTAGGGAGCCCTATGGGCAGGGTGCTGTGTAAGTAGAAGTTAGGGCATGTGCCTGTATGTGTGGCATGTCCTGGTAGTGACAAACAGCCTATTTCGTTTTTCACTGCTGTGAGGCCTACTCCTCTCAAAGGCTAGCATTGGGAATTCCCTTATATATACTTAAGTGGTAGTTCCTGATCTGAAAGGAGTGACGTTGCTATGTTGGTATGGATAGAATGGTAGAGATAAATCCTGCTTACTGGTGTAGTCGGATTTTGCATAACTATTTTAGAAATGCTTTTTTTTAGAAAATTGTATTTCTCTGTGCTTATGACTCTTGTGCTTTTCAGCCTGACTCCAATACACGTCTAGGGCTTGGTGACATCTACACTTGGTGCATACTTTCCAGACAGCCACAACACAGGAAGGGCTGGGTGTTACAGGGGTTACACCTGCATACTGATGGTCTTCCTGGGCTGGGAGAGGGAGAGCTCATTCACACTTAATACTTGTATAGGTTGTGTCCTGCCCTCCCACAAAGGGCTGATTTACCCCCTACTGATGTCGGGTGCCAGGGCTGGGTTGAAAGGGATTGTTGTGCACTTGAAAGGGTTAGTTTGATGTTACCCCTTGATCAAGGACAATTTTGAGTATAAGTACAGGGGCTCTAACCCCATGATTTTAAACACTGCGTGGGACTTGTAACCTGCCGCTGCTGACTCTACAAACTGCACATTGCAGAGGAATGCTGTGCTGCCAGTAGGAACCACCATTTGGACTACTTGCTTTGTTGTGCTTGCCTGCTGGGTTGCTGGAGGGACTGCCATTGTTCAAAGTGACTCTGTGTGCTTGCCTGCCTGCTGCTCCCTGAGTGTTCCCCAGTGTGTTCTCCAGGGGCTGGTTGTCTGCTCCACCCCACCCCCGTTCGTTTGGAAGCCCAGGGACCCGAAGGATCCCATTTCTTGCGACTTGACTCTGCCCTGGGACTTGCCCCTCTTGGTCTCTTTGTTTCCCCACACCTTTCACTGGGGAAAGAACGTATGGGCACAGTGTGGCTGCCAGTGGGGCCGGGAGGTGAAACCGACACCACAGCGCAGACAAGAGGCTCTGGGATTATCCCCTGTCTACTGGGGAGGATTATATAAGAACGGGCGCTGTTGTCCCAATCAGCGTGTGGTGAGCGCTTACATTTGCTTCTGGGAGCGCCTGCAGTGTTTTAGCCCCCGAATGTTTAAGGACACCGACAGTGCACCGCTGCCATTCACGGTTGGCTGACCCCTGTCGAGAGGCCTCCACAGCGCCACCCATATAGAGGGCTCCACGGCGCCTGCCCGACCCTGAGGGAGGAAGACATTACCCTGGAAGGTATCCCCCGCCCGCACTCCTTCGCGGGTGGCCCAGTGGCTGGAAAGGAGGCTGCATGGGGTTTCTAGCAGCTGCACCACGTTCAGCTGCCTTTCACTACTCGGCACACAGAGGACCCAGCGAGGTCTCCACGCTGAGTTCTGCTTTGCCTATTTAGCAGCTGCACCTCGCGATGGCGGGTAGTTGCCCTCTGGCAATGCGGCTAAATGGGGGTCACTGTGAGGTCCCTCACCATCATTTACAGTACGGGTCCTCTGTTTCAACAGTACCTCCCTTACTTAGCGAGTTGAATATTAACCAGTTCCTAAACAGGCAGATGACTAGGAATCAGTTTCCCAATTGAAGAGAAACAAATTTAAACAAGCATTTGCAATGCAATAGGTCTCGCATTTACGCGGGTTTAAGCTATTGGCATTGTAAATGTCAATGCGTTTTATTTATGTTTCAAAAACCAAAACCTAAATAAAAGGCATTGTCATTTACAATGCCAATAGCTCAAACTCGGGTAAATGCAAGACCTGTTGCATTGCAAATGCTTGTTAGGGTCTGTTGTTGCTTATTTGGGCCTGTATTACATATAGGGCACACTATCCTCGTTTGTGCCACAGCACACTTTTACGCAGATGTGCCACGCACAAACAGGGACACTGCACCATATTACTATGAATGTGCTGCCTCCAGGGCAACCGCAAACTTGCGCTGCCCTGAAGGCAATGCATTCAGTGAAAGCCGCTCTGTGTTTCTCTGTCCTGGCACCAACATGCCAGTAGTTTAAAGAGGGCTTCGAGATCCCACTGCTGGCGGGTGCAGAGAGTAACTGCACCCGCCTGCAGGTGGATGACTGGGGAGGTCCATGGCATCCCCTTTGCCATGTCCAGAGGGCCCACTGACAGTGCACCCACATTTTTGTGGCACACTTTCAGTGCACCTCCTAATGGCATCTTTGCCTCTTTGCCCGCGTTCTTAATATGGCATGGGCACAGAAGCAAAGTGATTATCTCATTGGGATGGGACCACACCCCCATCCAAATGAAGGAACGCCTTCTAAAGATAGCGCTGGCATTACATGTATTACAGATGGGACCGCACGAATGTCTGTAGCTCATTCTGTAGTACCACAGTGACCCACGGACACCAAAAGGAGGCACACACATCCGTTGAGCCCCCAGGTCACTATGTGTAACTGGTGTTTTAGCGCACGGACAAAGTTTGACATTGGGCAGGTTAAAGGGTAAACTCTTCAGCAGTGGTAGGGTGAACAATCAGAGCGACAGAAAGGCTCTTAGTCAAACATTGCACCTCCGTGCACAGGCTGGGAGTTCTGATGTTAGCGGTAGTGTGTTAGTAGTAGTCACCAGCACAACATATCCACAGTAATTGGCGCCTAATTCTCGTACCACGAGCTACTCTTTCTCATGCTCCTTAGGAAGGTTGGATATTTTGAACATGGGGCTACAATAAAATAATCTTGAATAGATAATACTTATATATCATTAGCAAGCAAATCCGAGCGCTCAGCAAGATTAGAAATCAGTCCCAAATCCAAAATTGATTGATTACAGTCCCCTTTAATCCATTTCCTTCGTTCGGGCCATCCTCACATCAGTGTAGTGGTAGGTGTAGCTGTATTACCGTTAACTGTTTGGAACACATACTGGCTGCAAAGTTTCCACTACACTGATATGAGGATGGCCCGAACAAAGGAAATGGGCTGTAATCAATCAATTTTGGACTTGAGACTGATTTCTAAACTTTCTGAGTGCTTGGAGTTGCTTCCTTACCTGTTTGTATCCCCTTTGGTGGACTTTATAGGGTTGTATGAAATGAAAATGAAATACCAGCATTTGTAAAGCGCACAGCTACCTCCGGAGAGGTGGCCCGGCGCCGGGGGCTGTCGGGAAGATTAAGCGAGCTATTGCCCAGAGTCACATGGTGCTGGGCTAACCTGCCGCCGGCACCGGGGATCGAACCGTGAACCCGGTGGTCCGGAGTCAAGCACCCTGGCCGCTGCGCCACACCTCTTCCACTGGTAATCAACCCTCTTTTCCTTGGAGCACCACCCTAAGATAGTTGTGACTTACTATTTTCCATTTACACTGCTGAGCGCCTCCTTTGCTTTCTGTATCCTGGTTACCACTGTGTTGTTCCTCTTATATACGTGTCTCCAATCTCTGTTTGACTCTCAGAATCAGTAAAACGGGGGTCGACGTGGATGAAAAAGTGTTTAATAATCAGAATAATTTTGACATTTCAGATTTACCGTTTTAGGAAGGTGAGTTCCTTACTGAACCAGTCGCTATTTATTTTCATTGTCGTCCCTTTTCTACTTAGAATTCTACTAAAGATGTGGCAAATCACAATAATTACAAGTAAATAATAATTTTATGCCTTCCTCATCTTCAGAACGTTCTAATAAGAGTCAACTGATGCCACCCCAGATCTTTTACAATGTCCTTTTGAAATTACAATTGTACTGTGCTGTAGCACGATTTCAAACCGCGACCAAATAAATCACAAAGTATCTAACATGGCACCTATTTTATCTCACACGAGATATAGAGAGAAAAGCCACGGGTGTCGCTGCAGAGCTACCTGGCTCTGCAGCGTAACACTTCGTGCTTCTCTCAGGGGTATAGCCATGGAGTGGTTTGTCTCGCACTATTTGACAAAAGGTCACCTCTGGTCCATCACAAGTCATTATCCGGCCAAGGTAATCAAACCCCCTCCGGAGGGCTTCAAGTGCCCTAAACAAGCCAGGATCATGTCAGAGCTGATTCTTGAGAAGTGCTACATTAATATTTAATGAATGAGTTAGTGTACTTCGTGGAAAGAACCTTTTCCTTCTTGTATTCTCACAGGAAAAGATGCAGAGAAGTGTCTGAAAACACACAGAGCTGTTAAAACGCTAATATGTTACCTCTACATTAGTTTCTCGTCTTCTGGTGAAGCATGTGCTTGCGCTCTGAATTTACTTTTGAAATAAAGATGATCCGAATTTTTTACCGCTGTTTTTATTTTTTTTAAAAAGAGGGTCTTTATTCAAATACCGTAGCTCTTTATTTGTCAGTAAAAGTTCTAGGGCGCAATTTCTGTGACACCGCCATAATATTGGGGGAATTTTTGGTAATTTCACGCTACGCCTCTTACAAAATTACCAAAATGTTTTGAACGGTTATTAGTATACTTGCTGTAGAACGAGGGCACAGGAACAACACGAATAAGTGGAATGTAAGAGACTGCTGTTTGCAGTGCTTGTGTTTTTGTGCTGTTTTTAGTGTGAAATGCGTCCTTGCATCCAAAATAGACAAGAGGACGCATGTAGAATATACAGTTAAATGCTGTTTTTTGTATTTTGTGTAGATAAACACATTTTCACATAACTTTTCCACAATTCTTTTCATTTACGCGAAATCAAATTACGTTATACACCCCTAAGAAGTACTCACAAATAGGCGTATAGATAAAGAGGGGTAGTGCGGGGAATCCTGCCCCCTGCTCACAAAGTTCCAGGACAGTTTCATGCCTAGTTTTGCCAAATGTACACTACTCATATAAGGAGGGGTGCTACTTGCTGCGGATGCAGTTTACAAAATATCCCTACCTGTGCCTCCAAAATGTCTTGCCTTGGGCCCCTGAAGGGGTGCTCTGGAAGGCGTGGACAGGAATTAGAGTGACAACCTATTTCCAAGTCGTTGCGGACACAGTTTCCAGTCCTTGGATTTATGTATCAGCTTAATGCATTCTGGGTGTTGTAGTCTCGGTTGTCTTCTATTGAATGAATTAGACTAACACATATGATAGCAATGATTTGTAAGTGAAGAGTTCAGGCCTGGAAACACTGTCTGTCATGACATGGAGTGACGCGGCCTCCCCCGACAGGAACATTTTGCAAAGCTGTATCCACTGCAGAAGGCAGTAGGTAACGGCTTTCGATAGTCCTAACCATTAATTGGCTTTTAATTCCTGCTACCTTTGACAAACATTACTGTCCTAGTGTGCTCACAAATGCACTATTTTCTTCTAATTTTGGAAATACTGCTTGAAAGAGGACCTTCCCTCCCTCTTTAAAGTAGGCTTTTAAACCCTATTATATTTTCGCCAATTTTAATGGTCTAATAGGCTCATTTATGCAATATTTGCTACCAAATGTTCCCCTAAATCATGTTTCTCATATTCATCCAATAATAGATACCCCACAACGATGTTAAAAACACAAAAGGATATGGGAGGAATGCTTGCAATTTGTCTAACCACTGGCAATCGCTCGGTGTAGCATTCCAACCATTCGTTCTTTTGCCCACTATGCCACCTCAGTTTGGACCCAGCCATATGCAAATCAGTCCTGTCCTGGCTCCAGTAGGAACAGTTACGGCCGAACTGCCAGGCCAGGTCCTCCTTCACCCAGAACTTATGCAACCCAAGACCATTTTCTACCTGATTGGGCTCTTCAGTTGGATGTAGTTTGGTTCCAGCGACACAGTGAGCACAGGACCCATGTCCGAGTATACGCTTGGCCACATAGGACACTACATCAAACACACAAAAGGTGATGGGAAGAATGTTTACAATTTGTCTAACCACTGGCAATCACTCCGGGTGGCATCCCAACCAATTGTTCTTTTGCTCACCATGCCGCCTCAGTTTGGACCCAGCCATATGTAATCAGTTTTGACCCTGCTCCATATGGGAACAGTCCAGCCTAAACTGCCAGACCATGTTCTCCCTGAATTGAAGCACGACACAAACCAAGACATGTTTCACACTGATTGTAGCTCTTCAGTTGGGTGTAGCTTGGTTCCAATGGCACAGTGAGCACGGGACTCATGCATGGGCATACCCTTTCCACTTAGCGTGGTACAGCAAACAAACAAAAGATGATAGGAGAGATGCTTGGAAGTTGTCTATCCACTGGGAATTACTCGGGAAGGATCACAATCCATAGTTATTTTGCTCATCATACCACTTCAGATTGGAACCAGCCATATGCAAATCAGTCTTCAACCTGCTCTTAATGGGACCAGTCCAGCCCGAACTTCAAGGCGAGATTCTCCCCGAACCAGAACACAAGCAACCCAAGACCAGTTTTGTATGTTTGACATATCCCCCTTAGTGGCTAGGGGTATGTCCAGATATGTATCCCTTGCCTACTGTACCACTGGAACCAAACTGCACCCGAATGAAGAACCTAACTTGAGCAAAACCGGTCTTGGGTTGCATGTGTTCTGGTTCAGAGAGGACCTGTCTTGGCAGCTCCGGCTGGACTGTTCCTATTGAAGCAGGGCAAACACAATAAGATGATGGATGGAGTGCTGAAACGTTTCAACCACTCACCCCCAGTCAAGAGATCTGGGTTTAATCCATCATTCTTTTCTCACTATGCCACCCCAGTTTGGACCCAGCCATATGCAAATCAGTCTTAACCCTGCTCCTTATGGGAACAGTCAATCAATCAGGGGTTTATAGAGTGCAAGCTACTCACCCGGAACGGGTCTCAAGGTGCTGAGGGAAAGGGGGTGTGGGGCGGTTCCGCAGATCCTGGAGGTTCACTGAGTTCCATTGAAGAGCCAGGTCTTGAGGTCCTTTGGGAACTTAGAGAGCGATGCAGTCTGTCGGAGGTGGAGAGGTAGGGAGTTCCATGCCTTGGCCACGAGGAGGGAGAAGGAGTGCCCTCCTGTTCTGCTTTTCTTGATCCTAGGAACCGTTGCGAGGGAGAGCTGGGCCAAGCGGAGAGAGCGCTGGGGAGCGTGGAACGCGAGGCGGTGGTTCAGGTTGGCAGGTCCAGTGTTGTGGAGGGCCTTGTGTGCGTGGGTGAGAAGCTTGAAGGTGATTCTTTTCTCGATGGGAGCCAGTGTAGTGTCCGTAGGTGTTGGCTGATGTGGTTGTGGTGCGGTAGGTTGAGGACTAGTCTGGGGGCGGCATTCTGGATGTTCTGGAGTTTGCAGGTGAGGTTTTTGTTGATCCTGGCATAGAGTGCGTTGCCGTAGTCCAGTCTGCTACTGATGAGGGCGTGTGTGACAGTTTTCCTGTGTTCAGGGGGAACCATTTGAAGGTCTTATGGAGGAGGCGGAGGGTGTGGTAGCAGGAGGAGATGATGGCATTGATCTGGCGGTCCATTTTGAGTTCGGAGTCCAGGATGATTCCGTGGTTGTGTGCGTGTTCCGTGGGGGAGAGGGTCCCCGATGGTGGGGGGCCACCAGGTGTCATTCCAGGTGTCGGGGTGTGGGCCCATGATGAGAACCTCGGTTGTGTCTGTGTTGAGTTGAAGGCAGCTGTTCTTCATCCATCTGGTGACGGCTTCCAATCCGTCTTGAAAGTTGCGTTTGGTGATGTTGGGTTTGTTGGATAGGGAGAGGATGAGTTGGATGTCGTCTGCGTACGATGTGATGTTGAGTCTGTGTGTTCTGACGATGGATGTGAGCGGGGGCCATGTAGATGTGGAACAGATTCGGGCTGATGGAGGATCCTTATGGAACTCCACAGGTGGTTGGAGTTGGTTCTGAGAGAAATAGAGGGTGTCTGACTCATTGCATTCTGCTGGAGAGGAAAGAGAGGATCCAGTCGAGGGCCTTGTTCCGGATTCCCGCTTCGTGGAGTCTGTGGGCTAGGGTGCAGTGAGAGACAGTGTCGAAGGCTGCAGAGAAGTCTAAGAGGATGAGGGCCACAGTCTCTCCTTTGTCAAGGAGGGCGCAGATGTCATCTGTTGCTGCGAGGAGTGTGGTTTTGGTGCTGTGGTTCTTCCTGAAGCCTGATTGGAGAAGTCGAGGTTGTGGTTTTCTTCGATGAAGGCAGGAGTTTGCTGTTGACGGCTTTTTCCATGAATTTGGCCAGATAAGGGAGTAGGAAGATCGGTCTGAAATTCTTGAGGTCAGTGGGGTCCGCTGAAGGTTTTGTCAGGAGAGGGTTGATCTCGGTGTGTTTCCAGTTGTTGGGGAAGGAGGCGGTCTCGAAGGAGCGGTTGATGATACGTTGAAGCTCGGGGGCGATGATGTCTGAGGCTTTGCGGTAGATGTGGTGGGGGCAGGGGTCTGTGGGGGCCCAGGAGTGGGTGGTCTTCATTATTCTCAGAGTGTCTTCGAAGCTGAGGTCGGTCCAGCTGTCTAGTGTCGGCTGTGTGCTGCTGGGAGCGTTGGGAGGGGGTTCCTCGTGGGGGTTGTTATCGAAGTTGTCATAGATGGTCTTGATTTTGTGATGGAAGAAAGCACTGAGTCTGTCGTAGAGGTCCTGAGAGGGAGTGATGTCTGGGGACTCGCTGTTTTGTTGGGCAAACTCTTTGATGATGCCGAAGAGTTCCTTGCTGTTGTGTGCGTTGGTGGAGATTCTGTCCTGAAGGGCTTCCTTCCTGGAGAGTATGATGAGCTTGTGGTGGGCAGCGGTAGCTATTTTGAAGTTGTCGAGGTCTTTCGGGGTCTTAGAGCTCCTCCACAGTTTTTCTCGTCATCTGCAGGTGCGTCTGGAGTCTTAGAGTTCAGTGGAAAACCAGCTGGCTTTCTTGGCGTGGGGCTTAGAGGCTTTCTTGAGGGGGTTGATGTTGTTGGTGCAGTCGATGATCCAGTTGTGTAGAGTGCGGGCGGCGGTGGTGGGGTCATCGTCTGTGGTGGTGGGAGCTGAGCTGCAGAAGGTGGCGGGGAGCTGGTCGTCGGAGATCTTGTTCCAATTCCTGCGCTGGAGCTGATGCGGGCATCTGCGGGGGATGTTGGATTTGAAGGTGAATTGAACACAGCGGTGGTCCATCCATGGGAGTTCGGAGGTGTGGCTGAAGGTGATGGAGTTCCCTGCTATGAAAACAGGATCAAGGATGTGCCCAGCTGTGTGCGTTGATTCTGGTACTATCTGCTTGAGTCCTATGGTGTGGAGGTTGTCCAGGAGGGAGGCGGAGTTGGGGTCCTGGCAGTTGTCGAGGTGGAAGTTGAGGTCTCCTAGCAGTGTGAAATCGGTGGAGGTGATGGCATGCAGCGTGATGATGGAGTCGGAGAAAGGAGCGCAGGGTCCGGGTGGTCTGTAGATGAGGGTGCCTCGGAGGGTGGAGGTCGGGTTGGTCTGGATCTTGAAAGGGAGGTGTTCCATCAGGTCTGTGGGCCGTCGGAATAGGTGCTCAGCCGGAGATTGGCCTTGTGGGCGATGGCGATACCTCCTCCGGGGCGGTTGGGGCGATCCTTCCTGGTGAACTTGTATCCTTCGGGGATGGCGATCGCGATGTCTGGTCCAGGGACGGCATTCGTCCAGGTTTCGGTGAGGAAGGCGATGTCCGGGGCGGTGCTGTTGAGGAGGTCCCAGATTTCCGTGGAGTGTCTGTGGAGGGAGCGAACGTTGAGAAGACTGCATCTCAGGGTTTGGGGTGCGATGGAGGGAGGTGTGGGGTCCTGGGTCTCGGCGAACAGTCCAGCCCGAACTGCCAGGCCAGGTCATCCCTGGACCGGAAACGAGCATCTTACGACCAGTTTCGGGGTATCACCCCTCATCAGCCAGGAGTGCTTGAATCCAGTGGCACAGCGAGCAAGGGACCCATGTCTGGGAGCAGGGGCAAGACTGATTTGCATATGGCTGGGTTTAAACTGGAATGGCATGGGAAGCAAATACACAATGGCTTTAGGTCCAGATCTCTGTACTGGGGAGAATGTTTGACATCGTTCAGCATTCTGTCCGTCAATTGTTCTTTTTCCTATTGGAGCAGGACCAAGACAGATCTACATATGGCCGGGTCTAATCTGAGGTGGCATGGTGAGCAAAGGAACAATGAGCTGAAATCTGTAATCCTGTTTAACCTATTAGAAAGCAGGACAAATAAGTGCCAGAAGTCAAAAACTGGCTGAACAACTCACATATGGAAATCTGAATCAGGGGACGCTTTCTGCACTTTGAGTTAAAAACGCTAATCCATCCCTAGTAGCATCAATGTTTCGTATTAAAATAGCCATCAACATCGCAAACATGTTTCAAATTTTCACCAAAAATAAAGACACTTGAAAGGGGTCAGGAATGTACTGTGGCTTATGCATACATATAAGCCTATGTATTTTGGCCTAATGAGCAACATTTCTGTTCACAGTGTTTCTCGATGCTTGAGTACATAAAAAAAATGAAGACAAATGCTGTTAAACCTATTATTCATTTCTCTCCAGCTGGATGGATATACTAGAACAGGTGGAATATCTGAGCGATTGCCCTTTAGTTCCTCTACTTTAGAAGCATAAAATATCTAGCTGCTTAAAACGGCATGTCATAATTTTAATACAAGCACATATGCTTATGTTTTGATAAATGAAGCAATATTAATATAGCTCCAAAACATCAATTCCACTAAAAGTTTCAGGAAAACCTAAACTACAGACTTTCTGAGATAAAAAAACAAAAAGTTACATTATCTTCGTTGTATTTCACAACTTTTATTGGACAACACTTCTCATTAGCTCTCTACATTAATGTGTTAGGAAAATGTTTTTATTGATATATTCTTCAAGTACTATCAGAGTGATACATGTATGGAGCAGAGTCCGGGTGCAGGGGTAGTTTTGATAATAAAGGCACAAAGGTCACTTGAAAGCAAAGGAACCAGCATGACCTTGCTATTTCCCAATCATCAAAGCAATTGCTCAATTAAGAGTGCCCTTTGTAGTGTGATGTAAGGCACAGCTGATTGGTTGCCATCACAATTTCCACCCAGTGGAGTTGGGTAGCGTCTGCGAATCAGTATTTATGATGCTATAAAAATGTTCTATTATTAGGAACTTCCAAATCAATTTCCTGGTTTCCGACAGCTCAAAGATGACAGCAAGTAATCATTTCAAAGTAATTATTTATGCATAATAAAGTTTTCCCACTTCGCATATATGGACAGAGACAGTGTTTGATCTGCCCCACAGTACTCCAAAACTAATGTGCAGTCACTTTACGTTGGAATGTGGCTTTCATATTTCTTTTTTTATTTAGACGAAGGAAGGTGCAAATGTCAACTGAAGTCAACATAAATTCCAGCCACATAGACTTGCATAACTCTGCAGTTTCTAGTTAATAGCACAGTATGTAGTGCATAGTTCTTGCATGACTGAACCCATGCGAATTGGTAAACCGGGGTAGTAGGGTTGTGGTAGTGTATGGCAGCACAGGGTATTCAGAACTGTGCACAATCTGGATCCAAACACTGAATAATGAAGTACTTTATGATGTTGTTCCTGGTTTGATCATTAGAGATTTTTTTTTTTTACCATATTATGCTCTGAACCACATAAGACTGTTAAGGGGATGAGCTGCTAAGAAGTACAGTGCCGTCCGAATTCAGTTTTAGCCATATAAAGGGAATCACCTTGAAAGGAAGTATAATGAAGCACCTGGTGGAGTGGGGTTTAAGGAAGTTCATGGATGCATGGACCACAAACTCCTTAGAGAATTTTAAAGAAATGGAGACTGTAATTAATCGAAGCAAGGATATGATGGATGTCTATTAGGGATCCAATTGACCAGCTCTAGTACAAGTCGCCTAGACCCAGATTTACAAAGTCTGTGCATCATCTCTGTTTTACCTTGTTAATGCAAACCTACGCTAAGTGTTAGGTCGGGATTTGTGATTTGTGTTGAAGTGTACCCAGAAGTAATGCAAAGCAGCAAAGTGAGCTGCCTTGTGTTGCTTTGCATCTATTGGGTATTCTGCAGGTGATGCATGGACATTCCTATGCCACCACCCATGGGTTCTATTACAAACCCCTATCTAGGAAGAATTGCAAATGGGATTTGAGCTAAAATCCTGAGCCTCTTTGAGGCAGGTGTAACAAGGAGGAATATTTTCGTATCGCCTAGTTTATTCTTCTTTGCTTGTGTGCTGCATTCTACAGCACACAAAAAACAGAGGGCAATGCCTTAAATCATAGTTTCTGTACAAGAAGGAGTCATTCCTGCACAAAAACTATGCTTATCACAACACAGACACTCTTGCATTATAGTCCAAGGGTGTTTGGTTTGGTGCAAGGCAGCTTAAAGTTTGCCAGCACTGTGAGAGAGTAGATCCTTGTGTCATCTTATGGCTCGATTGCGCGTCTGGCGGTACACAGACCACCAGACTCGCGGGGCACGGCGGTGGCGGTCTTCCAACCACCCTTTTACAATTAAGGTGGTCAAGCCACCATTGCACGGCACAGCCACCAGGGAACTACCATTCCCTGTTAGTGTTGCTGTGGTCTTGAGGCTGAAATATGCTTGACGGGACCACCGTGCCCCCCCTGTGTGCAGGCACCCCAGTTCCTGCATGGCATGGGCTTTACAGTCCATGCTGAGCAAGAACTGTCTATGGCGTCCTCAATTCAGTGCCTATTTTCTGAGGCACCGCTATGGGAACATCAAACAAAAGCTTGCCAGAAATGAGAAGCGGAAAAGAGAAGCGGAAAAGGCCCCTAGCTGCCACGACTGTATGTTAGCAATAACTGGCTGGATGTCTGCTAATTGCCTGAAGTTAAATGCAGGCAAAACAGAGGTGATTATCTTTGGGAACAACCCCAACCTCTGGACTCCAGCATGGTGGCCCAGTGATATGGGCCTTCCCCCACCCCCTTCACGGAAAGTTAAGAACTTGGGGGATATCGTGGATAACACCCTCACATTTGGGGACCAGGTCAGCGGGGTGGTGTCAACAAGCTTTTTTATTCTGAGGACCCTGAGGAAAATAAAACCTTTCCTCACGGAAGAAAGTTTTAGAACAGTCGTCTCAGCCCTCATTCTGTCCCGTCTGGATTACTGTAACAGTCTGTACTTGACTATTAATAAGAAACATCTCAACAGACTACAGATGGTGCAGAATGCGGCAGCTAGGTTGCTTACAGGCACTCTGAGGTTTATGTCGGTCAGAAATGGCCTACGTTACCTTCACTGGCTCCCAATCAAACAACGAGTCCAATTCAAGGCTCTCTGTACGGTCTTTAAGTCCCTGATGGGAACTGGCCCTGAAGACCTACAAAAGCGCATTCAATGGTATGTCCCCGGGAGAACGTTGCGCTCAATGGAAGCAAAGCGGGTGGTCGTTCCTAGAGCGAAAAAGGCTAACTGGGGTGGGAAGAGCTTTGTCCTTAGAGCCACCAATGCCTGGAATGATCTTCTGTTATATCTAAGGACTGGTACGGAATTCCTTTCGTTCAGGAAAGGTCTGAAAACCTGGTTGTTTTCAGCTTAGTCTCAGTTGGGCTCAGGGGTGGAGGTTACCAGGTATATATTGCCCCAGGTATACAGTGCTCAGCGCCAGGACACCCTTGGGTAACAGTGCACTTTACAAACCTATATAACATAACATAACATAACTTGTAATCTGGCTGGCGGACCGACCATGGGTTTGGCGGTGCGGCGGTGGGGTGGACCCAGCGCTGCACTGCCAAACCTGTAATCAAGCCCTTAGTAGATATGGCACTGTAGTGTTCTCTCCTGTTCACGCAACACAGCGCTGCAGCTTTACTTGCTGCTCTGTGCTGTGCAATTTAGAGCCGCATTACGACGTAGGTTTGAAAGGCTCTGAACGGCATTCAAGTTTTCCTAACCCGTGTCAGAAACCATGTTTCTGACCGACTTGAAACATTTCCGACTGACTGATTATGATAGAAGGTAACCGTTTGGTCTTTCAGACTTGGTTCCGACGGGCATTCCGAGACTGTGAGTCAGTCAGAGCCGAATCATTCAGGTCTATGGACTGCGTTTCCGACCGACGTATCACGATGTTGGATTCAGACAGCCTTTCCTAATCGGTTTGTCCGACACAAAACGGCTGTCAGAAACTGACTTTGGGGGCCCTTAGCAGGCCCCTTTTCACCCAGGGGGTTCCGGTTGGGGCCGGTGGCGGTACCCATGGGACTCCTCTTTACAACCATGTACAGTATGGCAGGCACCATAGGGTGCCAGCGACAGGGTGCAAGGTTTTCCGCAACCACCCCTTTTATCAATGGGAGCCTGTGGTGTCGATCGGAACACAAGCTCCCATTGAAGTCAAAGGAAGTCCAACCGAACGCTGTTCGGAAACATAGTAATTGGTCGGTCGGACTCTCCAAACCCGAGTCAGTCGGAACCGATTCCAACAAGAAGTCGGTCTGAATGCTTTCCGACCGACCTCATAATGAGGTCCCTGGTATTTATAGACCTGAAATAACTGAACCGGGAAATACCAGACTCCGTTTTACAAGATACCGATCCACACTGGCAAAGCCACTATGTGAGATAGGCAAGGGTTGTGAAATGAGGCATCCATCATCAGGAAGTGGGCAGATACAACTCCCCCTAGCCTTATACATGCCTCCATGGCCCAGACGTGTGCTCAAGCCCCAACCTGTTGCAATCCCAATCCCGTCTATCACCTGGTCTGTGAAGGTGATAAATGGACAGGGCCGGACTGGCCATAGCGGGCACTGGGCGTTTCCCCGGTGGGCCGCCAGGGTGGGGGCCGGTTTTGGGTGCCTGGGGGCCGTTTTTGTTACCAGGGGTCGGCAATATCGCCCCCCTGTAACAAAATCGGCTGAAACCGGCCGTAGCAAACAGCTCGGCCGCACACACCCCTAGCCCCCCAGGGGGGCCGGCTGAGCAGTTTGCCAGGGCCGGTT
This sequence comes from Calotriton arnoldi, assembly GCA_963921515.1. NCBI lineage: Eukaryota > Metazoa > Chordata > Amphibia > Caudata > Salamandridae > Calotriton > Calotriton arnoldi. The sequence continues at coordinate 49,852 of CAWUFW010005120.1, read as the reverse complement.
TCGGTTCCCAGTCCGGCCCTGTAAATGGAGTTGAATAAGGGCCAATTAGCTTTGAATTCAGAAATGACATGGTAATATTGACATTTTATTTCCCATTCGGAGTCAATAACTGTAATGTCCATTATACTGAGCAGGTATATCTTCTGGATTTGGAGATTCTGAAGGCCAAGTTTCTTGCCACCAATAACAGCCAACTTGTAATAAGGAGCCGGGTCACAGTCCCACTCAAAAGCCATATCTAATCTTGTCTCAAATGGTGGAAAAATATAAATCTCTTCGGATCTACAAAAGGGTGACCCCCCCACCTTTAGATGCTCTTCTGAATAAGTCCTTTTCAGTGATGAGGAGAAAGCATCAGAACATTTTAAGGCGCTGTTGGTTATAACACTTTACATCAGAAAAAATGTAGCACAATTTTTGGCTCATTCCCTTTCCAAATTGAGGAGAGATTCATCTATTTTGTGAATTCACCTTAGTATTATGATACTGGGTCAATGCTACAGACTTGTGGCTGGTGCATGCAGAATATAGTGTTATACCCATGGTCTTGCAGGTTGTAGATTTCTAAACCGCAGTGAACTAATTTCGGATTTGGGTCTTGGTGGATGATTCACAGCTCTATTGCTTGAATGATTGATCTTTGATCATGAAATGTTGGAAAGGTCTTAGGAAGAGATGGGAGCTCCCTCTGCACATATCTGATTGGATACATGCTGTCTCGATTGCTTGTCCAATTTTAGCCTATCCTTTGTTATCACTGCAAAAGCTGTTTTCTGGTACTTGAATCCATGATTATTCTATTTGTTTGATTATTATATCTTTTTGAGTTAATAAAGTGAATCAGATTAGTGGATAGAAGCTTTATTGCCCTTTGAAAGATGGAGACTAGGCACTCCCCGATTTTGAGGGATATTACTTTCTTTCTTCCTCTTCTTCAGAGATTGGGAAAACCCAGCCTCCCTTTAGTGCTTGAAAACTCCTTTCTGACGTGCATGGATATGCAATGAGAGGATTTTTTTTTTTTTTAAATGTCAGCCCCCTGAGTGTTTTAAAAATAAACAAGCGGTTTGGGTATATCCAATTTGAGAGTCTTTCTGTAGCATTTTTAAGTCGAGCCTGGGCAGCGCATCTGCTGCTCTGCGGACCATGCTGTATTGGAGTATGTACTTGAAGCCCCGCCCACTCTCCGCCCATATTTGTGATTGGCTTGTGTCATTGTCCTTCTTAAATGCTGGCTTCTGATTTGTTATTAGGCTTGTTAGTCTCTCCTTAGTACCGCCTTGTCTTCATTTGTAACCTTCCATGAGGACTGCCCCTTTTACTTCAGTTGTTACACGGTACGTTTTCTTTAGTCTGTAAGCACTATTTTCTTTAATCAGTTTCTCTTACTGCAGGAGGGCAGGAGGGTATCTAATGCGCAGTTGTGACCACCGGCTTGTTTATTTAACTCATAGCAAACTGGGAGCTCTTCAGGGGCCATGGGAGACAGAAGGGGGCAACTCAGCGATGCCTTCAAGCATTTTGAATGCAATTGGTCTGGCATTTTCCAGAGTTTAAGCTATTGGCATTGTCAGTGACAATGCCTTTTATTTATGTTTTAGAAACCAAAACATAAATAAAACGCATTGTCATTTACAATGCCAATAGATCAAACTCGCATAAATGCGAGACCTGTTGCATTGCAGATGCTTGTTACCCATGTCTCAGAAGCTAGATTCAGTGCCTGGGCCAATTGTGGAAGGACAGGAATTTACATAGTTTGGTGTTGTACATCTAGCGTTTCCTGTAGAATGTGAAGCGGGAGCTTTTTAAAATATCTGCACATTAATACCCTTTGGGACACCATTTCTTTAGAATGGCGTGAGGCAAAGACCCTAGGTGTAGATTGCATTATTACTGGCGCTACAGGAGTTGATGGTATGACAGGATGTCGAGAAGAAAAATACTGTCCTAGTATAGATTTACTTTTCGTATATATCATCATTGTACACGTATGTGAAGATAAGAATAGTAAAGCTACAATTACCTATGCACAACTCCATTACAGTGTTGTAGTAGCCATTATTTGTAGCCACGATGTTTTGTCAGGGTGACATTAAAACCTCAATATTGGGGTACAATACCCAGGATTTAATTCGAAAATGTCTAATTTGTTGTTCTTTGAAAAGGTAATTGCCCATAACGACATTCTGAGTTATCTTGAAAATATGTGGCCAGGAAACGCCTTTGGAAGATTACTATATTGCCGCATAAGTCTGTCACACAGGGGAACCTGAGACACATTCTTGTTTATTGCCTGTACATACTTTACTGTACTCCAGCCGCAGCGATGAACACCCTTCTGCATCCAGGCGATTGTTGCACAATGAGCTCTAATCCAGAGGCGCATTTGGAAGATATGCTTTTATATTCTTTTTTTTTTTTATTGTTCAAACTGGAGTTTGCTTTTGGATTGTTTTTTGGGGAATGTCTCAGTGGCTCCATCTGGGGTTGCTACATGTACACATTCTCTTGATTGATCCTTATTCTGTTCATATTTCAGCTGGATATCTGACATCTCAGATGTTTCTACAATGAATTCTGCATACCATAATGAGAACATGTGTTAGAACAACAGAGTGGTGGTGGGTTTGCAGTAACTTTACTTTTCACACAAATTATTAATACAGATCCTGGCTGGGTTGTTTTTGTTTTTAGTTCTTCAGGAATTGTCTCCCTGATTCACAGATCAGCAAAGATTACTGATAAAGGGAAAAGGCGAACATTAATGAAATGTTTTTAATAATTTCTTTGAAGTTAAATAAATTCTTTAGAGACAAAGGGCCACATGTACAACCGTTTTTTAGCGGTCGCAAACTGAGATTTGGGCCATTTGCGACCGCTGAAAAGGGTTGTAGCATGTATCAACCATATTTTGGGACCCCTTCCCCTCTGTGATAGACAGCGAATACATTTTTCACGAACAAGCAGTGTTTTTTTTTTTAACACTTTATTTTCCATTTTTCAAATACGAAGATATTATACATATGAAGTCGTTCACCAACATTTCAGAATACATTGTCAACCACATTTCTGTCAATGAGTATCCTAATTGGCAATCTGTGAGATAATTACCAGGCAATATTAAACCACAACATTTACAGTTTGACATGTAAAGAGAAAGAGAACAATAGATGGATCCCAATGGAAAAACCCACTCCCAATCCGGACCAGCCGTACTCGTGGTCCGCACCTGCTAGACATCTGTACATAGTAATGACACACAGCAGCAATAAGGCATTGTAACAGAGCCAGTTGCGGATCATCTCATCCCACTCCTTCTGGGACAAAGCCTTTCTCCACTTGTGAATTCGCGTCTTGGCGCTGTTTCTCAATGTAGAATCGATACGGGCCCCATATATCTTTGGGGCGGGAAGTGCAGGGCATAACACTTATGTATACTTCACTATTGACGTTACAGTATGCCAGACTGTGTAGCCAGTTCTGGACTGTTGGGGCTGACTTGCGCCCCCAATGGATGGCCACTTCTCGCTTTGCCAACAGAAGGCATAGTGATGCAAATCGCTGAATCTTTTTAGGGAAGTTTACTGTATAACCCAGCAAGGCTACTTCGGGGGTAGGGATCAGAGAAAGATCTGTCATTTCCCCTAGCATGTGGTGTATGCCTTCCCAATATTGGTGCAGTTTCGGACACGTCCAAGTGAGATGTGCAAAATCGGCATGGGGGGCCGAGCATTTGCGACAGTTGTGTGATTTGGAGGGGTCTATCCTATGTGCCAATGTCGGGGTGAAATACGTACGGCATAAGAATTTAAAGTGTATGAGTTTGTGTCTGCTATTGAGTGAGATGTCATGTGTAACCGAACAACAGTCGGCCCATTGCTCATCTGTTATTGTCGTGCCCAGATCCATTTCCAATGCCTTACGGATCTTGCTGTCATCAACCGGCCTCAGTGTTGCACATGCTTTGTATAGTTTGGAAGTGAGATGTATGCTGTCTGCGTTTTCTATCACCATAGTAAGGGGTGAAAGGAGGTGGGCTCAACTGGAAAAGTGGAGAAGGTAGAGCGTAGGGGCGGAGCGGATGCGGCCCATGATGAACCTATCCATTATGGTGCTTGTGTGGAACCGTGCGTCTTCCATTAAGGAAAATATGTGGCCATCTGGGTAGAGGTCCCCTATCCGTGAAATTTCAAATTTGGCAAGTGTGCGCTGGACCAATCGTTCCTATGTGATTGGAATCAAGCGAGGGTTCACGATGGGCAGGGCCGACGAATAAAGTATGTCAGTACCCATGGCCCGGCAAAGCTTCTTCCATGCCCAGCTTGTTGAGGAAACAGTTTGGATATCCCTTGGGTCTCTAGGGAACCCTACTGGTAGAATGGCCGAAAGCTGGCCAGGCAAGACGAGATCGGACTCCGGCCGTAGATATGGGATTCGAGCGTCAGGGTGGTACCATGAATGAGCATAGCTACATTGGGCAACTAAGTACTACAATTTTAAATCTGGAACACTGTATCCCCCTCTTTCATAAGGTAGCGTGAGGACATCCCAGCGGACTCGTGCGGGCTTCCCACCCCAAATCAATCTAGATAATAGAGTACGCACTGTTTGAAAAAAGCCATTAGTAAGAGGAATGGGTATATTATTAAAAAGGTACAAAAATCTGGGGAGTACTACCATTTTTAGAATTGACACTCGACCCGCAAGTGACAAAGGGAGTCTCAGCCATCTCTCTATCTGAGTCGTAAGCGCGTGGACTGCTTGTCCATAATTCAGACGTAGGATTTGGGCGGTATCTAAGTGAATATGTATTCCTAAATATTTAACTGAGTCTGTGCACCATTCTAAGGGAAATTTGCAATCCCATTGTTGAGTTGAGGCTGTCAGCGCAAATATGATGGATTTGTGCCAATTTATGCCCAGTCCCGAGAAACGACCAAAGCGGAGGATTTCTCTGATTAGTGCATGCAAGTTAGTGTGAGGGTGTCTAACATAAAGGATCGTGTCGTCAGCATACAAGGAGACCAGGAGGGGGCCAGTGTTGAATTGTAGGCCCCTGTGTAGGTGACGCTCCTGAAAGTGACGAATCAAGGGGTCCATAGCCAGAATGAATAGTAATGGAGACAGTGGGCAACCCTGTCTGGTTCCTCGGGATAAAGAGAAAGGACCCGAGAGTGTACCGTTGAGGCGCAGCCGAGCGGTCGGTTTATTATATAAGAGTGTGGTCGCAGCAATGAAACCCAAAGGCATACCCATGCGCCGCATCACAGACAAAAAGAAAGGCCACTCTAAGGAATCGAAGGCTTTCTCCGTGTCGAGAAGAATGGCGGCTGCTGGGGTGTCTGGGTTTATCCGATGAATGACCGAAAAAAGTGTTCTGAGGTTCAGCGAGGTGGAACGATGTGGTACAAAACCGGATTGAGCCGGTGAGATGACGAATTCCATCAGTTGGGACAATCGATTTGAGAGAATTTTAGCTAGGATTTTGTAATCTAAGTTGAGGAGGGACAGCGGTCGGTATGAACCGCAGTGTGCGGGATCCTTACCGGGTTTGGGCAGGAGAATTATGACTGCCTCTCTAAAGGTGGGGGTAGAATTTGTGACTCCAATGCCTCTGCATATACCTCTATGAGTCGCGGAGCTAATAGCTCTTTGTATTCCTTATAGAAATCGCCGGAAAATCCGTCGAGCCCAGGTGCCGATGAGCCACGAATGGTCTCAATGGCCAACAAAACATCTGCAACCGAGATGGGCTCCGCCAAGAAATCCTGCATGTGCTTCTCAAGGTACACTAAGGCTATCTCGTCTAGATATCCTTCTTGGGCTGTATAGTCGCTCCCTATAGTGGTGGAGTATAGAATAGAGAAATATTCCAAAAATGTGTTTTGAATGTCTACAGTGGAGGTGTATGTGTGCGCGTCCGGAGAATGTATTTCAGTGATGTAGGTTTTGTGATATGGGGGCCGGAGTAGCTGGGCCAGAACCCTGCCCGGTCGCTCACCCTCACCATAACGTCGGGCCGTCTGGTATTTCCCTAGGTATAGAATTTCCCGGTCCGCTGCTTCCCTATAGTCCTCCAGGAGCACCAGTCTCCTCCCCTCATAGGTGGATTGGGTGTGATCTGTGGAGGCTTCGTCCAAAGTCTTAAGGTCACGCTCTAGGTGTGAGAGTGTATTACGCAGATCCCTAAGGACACCTGCGTGTTTAGCTATGCATGTGCCCCTGATGACTGCCTTAAAGCCCTCCCACAATACCGCCCAAGTGTCCACCGAACCAGTATTGACAGCAAAATATTCCTCTATGGCGTCTCGTATTTCCTCTTTGAACACCTCATCATGTAAGGCACGACTAGGGAAACGCCACTGACGTTCAAAGCCCTCTGGGCGTGGTACCCTAAGATGTAGCATCACTGGGGAGTGGTCTGAATAAGTCCTAGGGAGGGTCCCTACTGATGTGCACCAACCATAAATGTCGGGGGAAAGTATCCAGTAGTCTATCCTCGTCCGGGTGTTGTGCTGGCCTGAATAATGGGTATATTCTGTGGTGTTCGGATTACGCTTGCGCCAAATATCCAACAACGCGAATCGGTCGCACAGCTCATGAAGTGCTCTGCGGGCGCGCGGCTTGGTGTCAGCAGACTTGGAGGTACAATCCATGTCAGGGTTAAGTAATAGGTTAAAATCTCCACCTACAATCAACGTCTGCGGCTGCAGCTGAATGAGGCGTGTGTGGAGGGAATGAAAAAGTCAGGGGCATCTGTGTTGGGGGCATAGACACAAAGCAGTGTAACGTTCCGGCCCAGTATAGTCCCGGTAACCGCTAGGTATCGTCCCTCTTCATCACTAAGCATGGAGCCAAATCGGAAGGGGACTCTTTTGTGTATTAAAATGGCAGTTCCCCTCGCGTAGTTACTGTAATTAGCAAAGTATCTATGTGCTCCCCAGCTGGAGCCGAAGTGTGCCTTGTCTGTTTTGGGAAGGTGAGTCTCTTGTAAATAAGCGACATCTACATTGTGTCGTAGCAAATAATGAAGCACTTGTCTACGCTTTCTATTATCATTAAGGCCCCGTACATTCCAAGAGATTAGGGAAAGGTCCAAGGGACCCTCTATGTTACCAATTCTTGCCATCTATCCAGGAGATCAATGCCAACTGCGCGATGTGGTGACTGTTAACTAGTAGCAATAACTGTGAACGACCAAACATGTCCCTGGAGACAAAATGCTTGAAGTTAAGCCCCCCCCCTCCCAGCCGCACCCCGTCCGAGACGCGGCCAATCCCAACAAAAAGAATAATGTGAGGTACCAAATTATTGCACAGCAAAATGAAAAACTCAAACAACAGTACCCCAGAGTTAACCAAACCATTCTCAAAGGATACACCATGAGGGGCGGCAACGCCCGGTGAGCAACCAGCTAAATGCAATGCCAATGTAAGGAGATCTGAGAACATATTCCTAGAGTCACAGTGAAATTAGTCCCATGAAAGTGGATGCAGAGTCAACCTGTGCCCGCACTCGAAAACAGTTCGGCGCTCGCTTCAGATCCGCTGTGTGGGGGGGAAGGGCCCAATCTCGCCCTGCCAGAGGGATGATTGTTCTGTTTATAAACACGACAAAATTCCTGTGCCTCCGTCGGGTTTTCGAAGATCCGAGCTCTGCCATCCACGTCGACCTTTAATCTTGCAGGGTACAATATGCCATACCGTAGTCCCAAGTTTCGTAAAGCAGCCTTGACTCCATTAAATTTACGCCGTGCGTCCTGTACCATGGCCGTGAAATCTGGGTAGAAGGACAGTTTTGCGCCCTGCCAGGAGATGTCCCCTTTGTCTCTAGCCAGGCGGAGCGCCGTGTCCCGGTCCCGAAAGTTCATGACTCGTGCCACAATAGGCCTGGGAGGAAGGCCTGGGTTGGGGCGAGGGCCCAAAGACCTGTGCGCTCTTTCTATGACAAAACCAGCGGTGAAGGAATCTTTGCCAAATAGCTTGATTAACAAGGTTTCCACGAAGAGGTCCATACGGCCAGCGGGGGTCATCTACGGAACGCAAAGAATGCGTATATTGTTGCGGCGGCTGCGGGCTTCGAGATCCTCATTTTTGATGGCCACGTCCTTCAAAATACGCTCGACTCTTTCTAGACGCTTGGCGGATTGCGCAGTCCCATCCTCAATGTCTGAGATGCGTGCCTCAGCCACATCAAGCGGTCTGTCGTGTACTTGGATCTTGGCACCCAGATTCGAAATGGTTTTGTCCAAGGAATCAAAGCGAGTGTCTAATGCCTTAAAGCCCGCGCGCATCTCTCGGAGCAGGGAAGCTGCCGTGTCCGATAAGGTATCTTCTTGCCCCGCTGTTTGTACAGATTCAGCCATAGTAGGGTCTTGTTGCGGAGCTGTTGCACCCAGTTTCTCGAATGGCAAAGTCCTTTGCTTCGGGTCTTTACGACCCATGCCGTGCCAGAGAGTCTTTATCTCGGCTTCCCAAGCCTTAGAAGGTGTAGCACGTATCGGTCACCCTCTCCCTTGGTGCTATGTGATGAGGCACTCAAGAAGAAGATATAGGTTAAAGAGGGACCCCAGCGTCGCTGAGCGGGATGTGACGCAGGTAGGAGAATTGTCTAGCCGTATGGGGGGTCATCAGGCATTGCGGGCAATAGCTGTGATGGCAATAATTATGTGGAGACGGCGTGGGGCCCCACGCATGAAGCTAGCCGCCAGGCTCGGCGCATCAGTGCAGCTCAAGGACAGATTGTGCTGCAATGTAGAGGGGACTGCCCTCGCGGAGGCAGCAGACCCCAATATTGTCATAGATTTTTGCCTCAATACATGAGGATATTGTATTTTCCAGGCCCCTCTAGCAGCACCCCCAGGCCGATGCGATCCAGAAGGTGGGCCGCGGGAGTCACGCCGCAGCAGGAAGAGTGCCGCGAGGCCCAGCGTGCCCCGGCTCGGACCTCCGATATGCGCTGCAGCGCGTCGCGGCCGGCCCTCCAGGTACGAGCCAGTCCGCGGCCGATGGCGCGCCGCAGAGGGAGGCTGTCGTCAATCAGGGCTGAGCACAGGTCCCGGAAGGGGTGCAGCGCCTCTCACCTCATTTGCGGCCGACGCGAGTCGCAGGCCCCAACAGCATCCCCGGCCTCAGGTGGTTTTCGAGTCCCGCCCGTCCGGAGGGGGGCCGGTCCAGCCGTCGCCCCACGCCGCCACTCCCGAACACGGGCACCCAGCGGGGCCGGAGTCAGCCCAGGGGACTCAGCATATCCTCCGTCGCAGCGTGCAGTAAAGTTCTGGGCTCATTGATGGTATTGAGTGCAGGAATATGCCAGTGGGCCGGACAGCTCAACGGAGCTTCAGAGCCAGGCGGCCATGTTCGTCGCCGGCTTGGCCACGCCCCCTAACAAGCAGTGGTTCCAGGGACCATTGCCTACTCTAAAAAAATGAAACAGAACCATTTAATTTTTTTTTTTTAAATGCATCAAGTTTTCCTTTAAGGAAAATGTGCTGCATTTCAAAAACGAATTGCTTTATTGAAAAAGCAGTCACAGGCATTGAGTTCTGCTGAACCCAGAAGGCTACCATCCCTGTGAGTGCTGGCTAATCCCAATGGGTCGCAAATTAGGACCTGTCTCATGAATATTAATGAGACAGGTCCCTTGCGACCCATTTGGGTATCGCAAACAGTGTCTGAAACACTGTTGTACATTTCATTTTGTGACTCGCTAATTGCGAGTCGCAAAATGACCTGGTCGTACATGTGGACCAATGTGAGGAGGATTTAATCAAACAATGACAAGCAAATTGATCAGTAGTTTCACTTAATGTGTCTAATTGTTTATTGATGTATAAACAAAAATGGGGGGAGATGGAGGTAGACGTTAGGTTCATCATCCAGACTGTGTATAGTTATTAACGAATCTGTAAATGACAGATCTGAGAACCTAACCAAAGGGAGGGTCTTCCGCTAAATGTGCGAAACAACGCCCCGAATCTAAGAAGAGAAAATTCTCTTCTTGAGTCCCCTCACTCACCAAGGGTTGCCCCTAGGTGACATGCTTCATCATTGGGGCCATCCCAGACATCTACTGTCTGGGGCGTGCTGCAACTTGCGGAACTACGTAGGAGCACTTTTTGTGAAAAAATGTGTAGTGTAGTGTTGGGGGGAGTGGTGATGGTGATGCTAAAAATACCTAGCTAGTGAGCGATTAATTTATTCCTGCTCCTAGTTGGTATGGATAAAAAGGGGTTAATAGTAGGGAGGAAGTGTAACTGTTATGTGTATACTATCCCTAGTTTTTGGTCGACATGTTTCGAGGTGTCCCCTAAACCTCTTCTTCAGGACCACATGGGGACCAGCCCCATGCGTACCACTCCGTGAGAAAAAAATCCTATACTAAAGAAATAATATAATAAAATAAAATAAAGAACAGGTGCACACCTAATGTGTGAGCACCAAAATTAAATACATACGGTTGAAATCAGACTCGTAGTATCTGTTCAAGGAGATAAAGTGACAAAAGAGATTAGTACATATTGCCTGCCCACCTCTCACGTGGGCAGGTCCAAACCATATGCAGTGCTTAAATCAATGCGTTCCTCTATAGTTTGTGTCGGTGCCCTTAGTAGTAATAATTATTGAATTAATGCTTGTATCCAATGTGACACCTTGGAACACATCGGACTACTCTATTGTGAGAAAGCATGGTTAATCGTTAAAAACATTGGTAAAAAGAGAAAGAAACACTCATGAGCAAACATTATAAGACAAAACAAACATATAAACTACTTTCCAGCTATGTATACTCCAACTTCTTATTCTCTCTCCGTAGTCTTCCCATGAGGGCCTCAAACCTTTGCCATCAGGATGAATCTCAACATACACTTACATTTCTCAATGAAGCTGGAGTCCTTCATATTGTATTTCACGGCTGCCTCTTGCTTCCACTTAATGAAAGTTAGAAAGGTTTAACCCACCTTTACTTTCACACTGTACAATAATGCCCTATTTTTTCTTAAAGTGTTATCAGAGCTTTACAAGGTGCCTAAGTTCAAAATGATGTGGGAAATAGCCATATTTGCTTGGAAGGCATATTGACTAATATGAAAGCTGAGAATATGAGTACATTTGAAAAATCAGAGCACTATTAGAATGGCATTCAGGCTGCAAGAAAAAAATTAGAAGAGCTGTGTATTAGGACCAGAAATTTGGAAACTGTGCCTGAGGTATTTACAGTACAAGTAGAAATGAATTCCACAGTGATTACTAAATTAGAAATTACTAGAACCATATTTGTAGATTGCTTTGAAGCCATGGAAAACCATGCTCAGAGTAATATTTTATGTATGAATAGCATACCAACCTATGCTGAAGCTCATAATATAGTTAGTAATTAAGTCTGTCCTTTGGGATATTTCTACTGAAGAAATTAGTAAAGTTATACAAAGAGGTCAGAGATACCCACTCAAAGTAAACAAAGATAGGAATAACCTAGGAAAATTCTGATTAAATTCTTAACTTACTCTTTGGCATTTTGTCAGCTAAAACTCTCTGGTTTGGGGACAAAAATTCACTCAGAACTCATATCTCAAAAATCACCAAGGATAAAAGATGGCAGCTGAGGAAGAGACCAGAGCAATTGAAATACTGAGCACTGCTTAAAGAAATGTGGAACAATCAAATGTACAATGTTAGGGACTGTACTGAGCAGATGATTTATTATCAGAAACACAGGCTTAGATTTAAGCTCACTAAGCTACCACTATCTGCCCCGCACTATTTGGCGAATAATAGATTGGGCTAGGCAGAATTGCAGAGGAAGCAGTGTGCAGAAGGTTAAAAAATCACATACAAACTGTTAAAAAACAGAGATTATTTTCACTTCCTCTTATAACACAAGTAAGAGATCACTCTGAAGGGAAGCGGCTTACAGGTCTCTCTTTTGGAACTTTCACGATGGGAGGGTTCCCCACAGGTGGGATAAGTTGGATGGGGAGCTTCCAGAGAGTGAGTAGGGGGCAGAGTTGGGGGTAGGCACAAGTGTGTTAGTCTAGACAAAAATAAATGGTAAAAATCCTCATGTCTCACATGTCTCACAGCTAAATCAATTGCTGGAAGAGAAGTACAATGAGTCTAGGTGGAGCTAATATTCCATCGGTGTAAATATACAGACCTGGAAAGTAAATTGAATTAGAGATAGGTGTAAGCGAAAAAGATGGTGAGATTATATGTTCTAGAATGGGTTAGATATTGCATGCATGCAAGAAACTAGGAGTACCTGAAACTCTCGTATTTCCTATAGCTTGATTACGGGAAATTACTGTAAAATTACACAAACTTATGTGTAATAAACACGAAAATGCAGCTCACACTCAACAAATTACCTGAACGGTCCGTTGGGGTAAAAATTCAACTCAAATATGTAATTCTGAGTTTTGAATTTCTGACCTCTCGCATTCAAAACACTGCTGCTCCCAGGCCTACAAGAAACCCATTTAATGCAGAAGAAAGCTTACAGGTGCCTGGCTCCAAAATGGACATAGCTGGCATTATTCACTTCACAAAATATTTCCACTAGGGCCACAGCCTTAATAATCAAAAAAGGCAGAGGTATAAATGGTTTTAGGATACAAGCTGATCCCTGAGGAAAATGGATTGTTGAAATGCTTTCCTCATTAATCTTTAGAAAGATCTTTCATATCACTACCTTCAATTGTCACTACAGTTCACCAGGTGATAGTCGATTTCTTTCAACTTAATCTAAGCTCCACAGACAAGGGTATAATTTTAGATACATATAAAATTTGTGATGGTAGTGGCTACTTGGTAGCTATTAATATAAAATGTCCTCAGGCCATGCAAAAGGAGATCTATCAAACAGAGACCGCAATCAAATCATTATCACAATAATAATATTACTAAGTGCTAATAATCAGGCACAAGATAGAGAGATTACACAAGGAAATGAAACAACATTTTTATTTCAGGGTATGTTCTATAGTCAATAGAAAATGGGAAACCAGCAAACTGAAACATTGTGAATATAATGACAAAGTTGGGGAAATATTAGCACAGAAAATATAAGTAGTCTTGCAATTTTACAAATCGGATCAAGGATGAGACTTCTCAAACAAAACATAGTCCTGTAAAAGAGATTAGGAAGACATTTAGGATGTTTTTTCAAAAGAATAAACCAAAAGAACTCAAAATTAATAATTGGCTTCATGTTGTAAAACGTCTAACATTAAATGTGGTTTAGTTGCCCCTATTAGAAAGCAAAATCTCCATCCGTCAGGTCAAGGACACTATAATTACCCAAATTCTGAAAAAGTGGCTGGACAAGGTGGGCTTCCAGCAGAAATGTATAAACTTTTAAGTGAACCTGCTATCTAAATATTCACTATATTTTTTAACAATGTCTGGCACCAACATATAATTATGAAATGTTAATTGGAAGCTTCAGTGTGTCTGAATCTGTAACCAGGAAAATATCTAATATTTTGTGGAAATTATCAAAATATGTTGCTATTAAATGGGGGATAAAAAGATCTTTACAACTAAACTGATTAAAGGACTACAGAACTTGATCACAATATTAATTCGTGCAGACCAAAAAGCGTTCATTAAAGAGAAACAGCTTAGAGATCTTACACAAGCTATAATTGCTACGACTGACATACCAGACACTCACGCTTTGCCTTTGGCTGTTTATTCAATAGATAAATCCAAAGCATTAGATCTTGTTAATTGGTCTTATTTTGTGAAGTCCTACATAAATATGGGCTAGGTTTAATATTGTAGGCATAATACAGTGTTGCTAGTCAGACCAAACAGCATGCAACATCATCACTTAAGAAACAAAACTCCAACAGGACACAAGGTAAGTGTGCCCACAATCTCTTCTCTCGATTAATCTTTATATAGAGCCTTTAGCATGCAACATTAGAGAAACTTTTGAGATAAAATCATTTGAGTACAAAGCTTCCAGCCAAAAATTGGCACTTTATGCCAATTCTTTAATCATTTTTACATTACAACCTGGTCCGGTATCATGAAGCTGGAAGATAATCTGTTTAATCGATGGAAGGACATACAATTAACCTTTATATGAAAAATAAATATAATTGAAATTACATTCTTTTCTCACATGGAATCATTTTCGATGCCATTCCACTTCACTTTGATAAAATGGAAATTGAGAAAATCTAAGCGATGGTTAATGGTTTTAATTGAGTCTGAAGAAGTCACAGTACAGGATGCAAGATATTAGCAAACTTGTTAGAGAAAGGCAGCTGGATTTTATCCAACTTCCAATTATATTTCTGGCCCCATGTTCTTCTAAAAAGTTTTTGGAAAGTCCTATGATTAATTGCTAGCTGTTGACGGGCACTTAATAATATAATCTAACCCCTTTGGGACTCTCTGGGTATCCGCAGTGTTTATGGAATAGGTTTAGTACCCTATTGTACGCTGCCATTTTTGTGCTGTAGATAATCTACTAGAAAAGTCAAATATCAAGCCATGACAAGGTTTAAGTAGGGTGGGTTGGAATGTGATATTCACATTTATGTATTAGCAGTTAAATAATTAGCTAGATAAAATCATTACAAAATAAAATGATCGACGAAGTATTGAAACTTTTCACCCCCAGACACAGATCTGGGTTTAATCAATCGTTTTGACACCTGACACTCCCATGTTCTGTAACATGGATAATTGCTTGGAAGTAGAATTAAGAATTAAGATAAGACATGATGGCAACCAATGGTGAAATGTGTTAAAATTGTGAGTCAGTTTGATAGGAACTGTCAGGTCCCAAAAAGTAATCTTAGGAAAATAAGGCTTGAAGTTGAGAGGAAGAAATACTCGCAGCTTCAGTTAACCTATAGTTCTCAATACTAGCAAAATAATGAAATGTTAAAGAGAAAGAAAATGAATTTTCATAATTCAGATGCTAGGACCAAATGACCATTGTACTTGACTCCAATAATATCAGGGAGTTCTGGAGACTAGTGCAGCATGGTATTTCTAAGAATAATCCAACAATCATGTGTGCAATGATCTAGGAGACATTCTTTATTTTGCAATCTATACAATTATAAATAGATCCATGTCTGAGACCCAGAATACTCATGCAGTGATGAAGTGTTAAACCTATTTCTGTGATGATCATGAAAATAAAATAATTGGTACTCTCAGTTTATCTATAGCAGACAGACTGCATGACTTACTGACTGCAATCATAAAAACAAATGTAGAATTTTGGGCAACAATTTACCTTCCTATTTTTCTCTGGGTTACTCATATCCGTTGCATTGCAGATGGCTGGAGAAGAGCAATGATCAACCCAGTTCCAAAATTATATAAACCTACAGTTTAATTCTTAAAATAGTCTTATTGACTTTAAAGGCTGGATACAAGAGGACAATCTAATCCCCGTACAATTGGGAGGCCTCTATGAGGGGCCCTTGACTATGGATCCACTGCTTTAGGTGGATTATAGCCCAGAAATCAATAGAGTAGAGGGCTAATTTAATCCAGAAAACGTTTGGAAGACGTTTTGTGGAAAAGGCCATTTTCAATGGCCAACTCTTGATTGTGACATCACTCCATTTTGCCAGTTGGGGAAGGGTGGATTTAGATTTTTACAGTATGTTCAGAAAAACATCCCAGTAAATAATGCTTTGACACAAGCTTGCCCCCCACCCTTTTGCAGAATATCTTTTATACCTGTTAAAAACTGTTCATTTTCTACAAAGATGTATGTTGTCCATGTTCCCTGCTTTTTGCCTGCAGATGATTTGGTAATAAAGTACCTAACCCAAATAGGTTTACAGCAGAAATTAAGTTATTTTCATAAAGACTGTCAAGATGATAGATTGACAATAAATATATGACAAAAATAAAGTTGTTTCTTTCATTTTCACCTATAAACAGCACACCAAGTTTATAGGGAATACAAGAGTGGAGGATGGAGATACTTATAAGTATCTAGGTATGATTTTTCCTAAAAGAATTGAAATGGTGTTCTCAGCATCAGGTGTTCAAAGTGTGGGCACAATATTCCATTGCAGGTCTTACAAAATTTAACAGAGACTTTGGTGGTCTTTCACGGGTCTCCTTCTTGTAGACCTATAAAGCTATGGTGCAGCCCCAGGTTTTATAGGCGGATGAAATTCTGTTCCTCCCAGTAAGAGATTATTGAGACTAATTAGAAAGTCAGGAGCATATTTACAAGGAAATTCTGCCACCGGAACGTCACTTTTACCTACTTATCAGTGGCGCAATGCCCTGCACCATATTTACAAAGCGGCTTTAAGCCACTTTTTGTGGCTTAGTGGCGCTTGTAAATATGGCACCCTTTCTCACAGGTATCTGCATGAAAGGGGTGTGCAATAGGTGTTGCGTTCCACCATAACACCCATTGCTTTTTGACACTGCCTCTGATTTACAAGATCTGTTAATTTGAGGCAGCGCCAAAAACTAACACCATGCAATAGCAAGCGTGAGAATGGTGCAACAAGGAGAGATACTTTTATTTCTCTTCGTTTTTGCTTTTTCTATGTGTGCTGCATTCTGCAGCACACATAGAAAGAGCAAAACGCCATTAATGGTCGTTTATGTGCAGGAAGGTGTCCCTTCTGCACATAAACAATCATTAAATAATGGCAATTTGACACTTCTATGTTTGCTGCAGAATGCAGCACATACAGAAGTAGCACGTTGCCATTATTGAATTGTTATGTGCAGAAAGGGACGCCTTTCTGATCAGAAAAAATAATTCCCTGCCGGGCAGACACCCTTGCACTATGGCGCAAGGGTGTCTGTGTTTAGTGCAAGGGTGTCTGTGTTGGCGCTAGGCAGCTATTTTTAGCGCCAGCGCTATGGAAAACACTGGGGTGCACCGTATTGTTGTAAATACAGCACATCCCTGCATTTTGGAAATGGCAGAGCGTGGCGCTTCACAATTTGTCGCATCTCCACACTCCACCATTTCCTTGTAAATATGCCCTTCAGTGTCTTAAACGTTTGTTATAATTGCTATCTTCTGCTAAGGTGCAATCAATAGTTCAAGTGGATTTGAAATTAAATTTGTGGTGCAATAAGGCAACTTTACAGCTGTTGATATATTGTCATAAGCCTTCCGCACCTCCCCACACTAAAATATCAAGTTATTGTTGGAAAAAAGTGTTAAGTAGTAAACTACAATTGGCACAGGCAATCACAAAACAGATAGTAACACTGAAAAGGAGCTATTTGCAGCATGTACATAACTTAGTGGCATCTCTAAATCGCTCTAAAAATGAATTAAAGATTTAGGCATTTATTTAAAATTTGGTGGACAGAGTAACTTCGACAAAACAAAGAGGATACCCTGTCTTCCGTAATACAAGTGAAATATAGCCTATGACACTCGTAAAAAGGTTGTTGTGATATCTTCCATATTTTGAGAGAGTATCCCATATGCCAACCTCTAGATAAGTTTCTTAGACCTAAAACGGACAGTAGTACTGACAAGGTCTTCCTGGAATGAACATAGAGTGTGCCCTTATATCTTAGAACGTTGTGATTAATGTTTGAGACAGGAAAGCTTTAACTTCAGAAAGGGACTAAACCATTTTTACATAATTCACACCTCAGTGAATAAGTTACAACAAAATAGAGGTATAGTTGGTGTAATAAAGGACGGGGATGTATAAATTGTCGTAATTTACTCGATTGGTTACCAATATTTATAAAATATAATTCTAAATCTTGTGAGTTAGCCAAGGGTTTTTTTTTAATACGCATGAGTTTTTTTAGATATTGCATGTATGTTGGGACATTTCCTTAAATACATCAGAACTAAGAAATTTGATATCATATGTATTTTACTAGATACTTAATAGTGAAATATGGTTTTGTCATGGAATTATGGTTTAATTGTATGTATAATTTATTGTTCACTGATTAATGATAACTTTTTATTATATTACATTTTTCCCAAGAAGCTAACAATTCAAATTAAAACTAATGAAAGTAAGTAAGCAAAAATAGAAAAGGCTGCGAATGTTTTCATCTGTCACTTTTTGCCCTTATAGCTGATCTAAAAGCGTAATTCACCATTACATCCATCAGACCTTTACAGTGACAAGAACATATAGTATTTGTTGGTTCTCCAAAACCATGTGATACCCAGAGCCATCAAAAGAGCTGAAGCATTTAATGATTTTTCATTGTGTACCACCAATGTATCAACATTTTTCTTATTTTTGCAGTCAGTGTTTTTTGACAATAATGAGCTGAAAAGCCCAAACTTTAGCTAAAATAACAAACATTCCTCATGCTTGTGTGAGGGAAAGTTTTATAATCTGTAGGGATCTACAAAATTTCTAACACTCCTACACTCCTCCTGAAAAAAATAGAATTCCCACTTGTGTGGCTGGGCTTATCATCCACAACAAGAAAGGTCCCAAAAATGTAACATGAGATATTTTGGTGCTGTGGGTAGCTGGATTTTTTGTACTTTGGCTCGGCCGGGAACATGGGAAAACCTACCAGACCCAAAAAACTTCACAAATCTAGACAGCCATATGAGTCCAGGGTGCTGTAACCTGTGTGAATTTCACTATGTGTTCTTGCTAAGAATGCAATGCAAATGTCAAACTATAACTAAAATCCCAGTTTTTCCTAACATTTCTGTAAGGGAATGTTATGGAAGAAGTGTGACTCAACGAAATTCCTACCACTCACCTTTTCCACATTTCTTTCGATAAAACAGTTGCTCTACTTGGGTGGGTATGGTTTCAATGAGGTCTTCACATAGTTACAGTTTTATCCATCCTTGGATGAGTGTTAGGTCCACCCAAAGATTAAAGGTAAAGGTAGTGTTTCAATTAAAAGAAGTTTATGGACTTAGGATGGTAATACTTTGGCCTTGAATGGAAGTGCCTGAATTTTCTGTCATATAAAGCATTCTTATGAAATTCTGGGTGTGGAAACTGGATTCCCCTGGGTCCTAGGTTTAAGAAATGCAGAGGGCTGGTAGTGTTCTCTGGTTTTTGAATGACTGAGATCCCAAAAAGTGGAGCCATTCATCATGGCAAGTGAGTGGAAATTGTTTATTCTTAGAGCGTGGTTTTGACCCATGGTAACCCCCAATTCTTTTGTGGGGGAGTAACACTCTCTGATGTCCAGGGGTGGGGCTTGGTGCCAAAATGAACCAGTGTCCTAATCCATTCCTTTTCATACCTTTTCACTGTTCACATTGAGGTGTTTTCCTTCTATCTGCCCATTACAGGAGGGGGTAGAAAGCCCACCAGACCATCTGAGGGCATATTCGAGTAAATCCCCCAGTATACCCCCATAGGGCAAAATATTGTCGAGCAGATAAAGGTGGGGGTAATGCCTGATGACTTGATGGGCCAGTACCCACACCATTTTTTCATATAAATATGAACTGCTCTAGTGGGGGCGTGGCTAACCGCCAAGCATGGCGGACACGGAATAGCGGAGCTCCAGGCTGAACCCCGACACTAAGCCAAATACTTTGTTATCGAGGGGGCATAGACGACCCAAACTCATCGCACTGACCTGCGGAACACCGGGGGAGCAGGGAGTCACAGTGTGAAGGCGAGCTTATGCTGTATTAAATCAGAGGTGAGGTGAGCAGAACCTGTACGCACGGCATGAAGTGTGAAGCGGCGGAACCCGAATCCAATGGTGCGACCGTCTTCTTGAGACTATTTGGGTAAAGAGAAGGCACCGGACGAATTCAACTACCTTACAGGGCATACAGATATATCCCCGAGGAGGCTGTTGCCGTTGTGTAAGCTGGGAAGCACTGCGTAGCAGAAGATCACGACCGGAGGACAAAAACCAAAATGGCTGAGGGCGCCGCCCTGAGATACCATGCTGAACCAAGCTGAGTGATAGTCCGAGTGAATGCGGCGGTCCCACCCTTAAGCTGAGGGGCGGTAGTGCTTGGGCAGACGAAGGAGGTGTGAGGCCAGGATTCGTGGCAACCCCGCCGGAACTGAAGAAGAGGCTCGGGTGTGGACCACGCCATTGCACAGACATACAGGCGAGTGTGCGCTCTTGCTGCGTAAGAGACTGACAGGGGAGAACAGGCCCCAGTGTGTGCTGTGGTCCGGAATGCGAGTTATTGAGTTGCCCATTCCCGCGCGGCGGACCCCTTTGGTGCAGCGGCGATAGGGGCAGCAGAAGCGCCCATAAGCTGCGGGCCGAGGCTGAGACTGAGTTGTAGCGCGCCGCGCTGAGAGAGTCGGTCTAACCAGTTTAAAGGTACGGGACAGTGTGGATCTACACAGTACCGTGAAGTAAAGGATGTCCGAGCACAACCTTAATAACACAGAGCCCCCCAACTCTCAGTACTAGTGGACTAGATTGAGAACGGTACATGCAGGACTGCACACCGCTGTATATCGCCACAATTTAATACAAGCCAGAAATACACGATTGCCTTCGAAAGGGGCGGTTTGTCTCCATCTAACAGTATGGCTCGCTCCGGGAGAATACTAATCACAAAGTTGAATCGCCGCTAGATGTCCATCACTGGGGGTGCATATCAGTGATCACGGAAGTAAGTACAAGTAAGTCACAAACTGGTGCAACGGTGAAGAAATACGCCACATACCTCTGTGGTGGGGAGAGTAATCCTAACAAGTAACCCAGTGTTGATCTATAGGGTGGCTACGGCATGGAATTGTAAAGAGAGTCTTGGGGCAGTACTACACACTGAACAATAACAGCGGTGTGAATGGAACATCGTGGTGGACGTCACTGGACAGCTTATTCCGAGGCAAATAGTTGGGGAACATTGTCACTTGGACAGCGGTAGCCTTTATCTGGGTGCTGTTTGGACCACGAGAATGCAGGGAAACTAGTCTGGCAAACGCAGAGACACGACTACGTGCTGCTGCGGAAGTGCGAGAGCAGAAGTGGGGTGGGTTTGGTGTGCCAGAGGTGCAGAGGCGCGTTAAACTACTTGAACTGGCACATAATGGGGAGGCCCAAAGCAAAGCAACAAGACCCCCTCCCCAACTGGGGAAACCGATGCCACAACACAACACGACCTGTCTCAGAGAGGTGACCAAGACGTGATACCACCTACGATACCTGGAAGTCAAGGAGACAATCTAGATCTGATACTTAAAGAGATACGGGACTCGCGCACAGCAATAGAAACGCAATTAGGCACATTAACTACCAATTTCGCACTCCTGAAGGCAGATCATGCTAAACTAGCAGACAAAGTTAAAAATCACAAAATAATATTAGATGATCTGGTACCGCAACAGGCAACCACCTCCTCACAGCTAGAGCAACTGCAGCGCCAATTAAAAGGGTTACAGGACAGAGTGGATGATGCGGAAGGAAGATCTCGCCGTAATAACGTGAGAATTTTAGGTATTCCAGAAAAGAGCGAAGGAAATAACCCAACACAATTTATTGAAAAATGGCTACAGGATCATGTTGCTCAGGCAGGCTTGACTGGGATGTATAGTGAGGAAAGAGCACATAGAGTTCCTCCCAGACCCTCGACACCTGGGGCTCCGCCCAGACCGATAATTGCACGAATTTTAAACTATAAAGACAGGGATACAATCCTGCGTGCAGCCAGGGAAAATGCCCCGATTCAATTTGAGAATAAACGTATTTCCATCTATCCAGACTTTACGTTAGTGGTCCAGAGAGCACGGAATACATTTCATGAAGTGAAGAAGACACTCCAAACCCACAATTTGAAATATGCCATGATGTTCCCAGCTCGTCTGAAGATCATCTACAGACAAAAATCTCTGTTTTTCGACAACCAAGACGAAGCAATGGAATGGGCCGAAATAACACTAACTCCACACTCGTCTCAAAATATATCGCAAGAAAGCCAACGACAACAACCTCAACTGCTCAAACCTGGAAAACCTAGAACAGACAGGCACCAAAGAGTTGGAAGTGGTCAGGAGAAAAGTCCAACAATGGAACAAATTTTGGAAAGTCAAAAAGACGCTTTGCTGACGGCAACGAGGCTGTTGGAGCAAGACACAACCTCCATTGCCGAAACGGTGGACTCCTCTGAAGACCCAGACGCCCACTCGGACTCTGAAGGCAGTCTAGCGCTGTTTCCAGTGGTGACCCCACAGACTGCGAATGATTTCTGAGAGTGAGCGGTATGATCCTTCAATGGAAAACTTTTGATGTAACAGATGAGTATGATTGCCTTACATGTGCACTGGGATAACTCTCATGTCCCCTATACTTGTAGACTAATGGGGTTTAAGCCGGAGCTGTCTGAATGTTTTTCGTGGCGTGTCCATAGATGCGCGGCGGGAGTAAGGCGGTTACCACCCCCCCCAGTGGCGACTGCACTGTGTTATAGCTTTTATAGCTTTTTTGTTCTACTGTTGTTCATTGTTTGGTCCTCTAAAGTTTTGTGGGGGAACCTAGTATTTGGAGTTCTAATGGGGAATTTCAACGCGTACTCAGCTGCACACTCTTATCCATCCCAACAGCAGGACAGGGCACTGACTCGAGAAATGTTACACTATACAAAGAAGAATGACACAACCTAGTAGATATGTATACACGTCCTGGAATGTGAGGGGATTAGGCTCCACACATAAGAGACATAGAATTATTGCACAACATAATCGCAGGAAAGTACAGATCGCTTTACTGCAGGAATCTCACCTCGCTCATACAGAAGCCATTAAACTGCAAAAGAAATGGAGGGGACAGTTGTTTTATACATCTTACTCCGCATTTGCTAGAGGAGCAGCGATATGGATACGCAGTGGCACCCCTTCACACTATTAGATCAAAAAGTAGATGAGCACGGCAGATATGTGTTCTTACTCAGTATGCTCGATGGGAAACACATAGTGATAGGGAGTGTGTATGCTCCAAGCTCTGAGCAAGATACATTTTTAGATGTAATCTCTACGGTATTGGTGGGTTGGGAGGACTACCCTTGGGTCATTGGGGGTGATTTTAATGCAGTGCTGGATGTGGAGCTAGATAGATCGCATCCACCGTTACAAGGCACGAACTGCAAAAAACAGGCAGAGGCCATGAAGAGATGGGCAACGGGCTGGAACGTAGGCGATACGTGGCATATGAAACACCCTGAAAGCAGAGAATACTCCTTCTTTTCGCCACCACATGGATTGCACACACGCATAGATAGGATCTTTTGTTCACTAGCGTTGGTTGCCAGCGTGATAGACACCACATACTTGGGCAAAATCCTATCTGATCATAATCCTTTGGAAGTTACACTAATATGGGGAAAATTACCCATGCCGATCCCGACATGGAAACTTCAGCCTTTACTACTAGATGACTCAGTATTTCACAGCACCCTCTCTACAGCGATTATCAATTACTTCACAGAAAATGCAACACTGCTAGCTCACGTCAAGTGGAATGGGATGCTTTCAAGACCGTAGTGCGAGGGGTTGCCATTAGCACGAGAGTAGGGACTCGCCCAGCTTTAATTGAAAGCCTCACAGAAGTTGAGAATAAACTAGGCAGGCTAGAATGTGAGGCAGTGTCCGGGGGCACACATAACGAGGTCTTACACGA
Organism: Calotriton arnoldi; assembly: GCA_963921515.1. Lineage (NCBI taxonomy): Eukaryota > Metazoa > Chordata > Amphibia > Caudata > Salamandridae > Calotriton > Calotriton arnoldi. The sequence continues at coordinate 26,282 of CAWUFW010005120.1, read as the reverse complement.
AGCACATATAAGACATGCGGAACTATTGGAAGAGCTTAGAGTGTTGGATTATCGATTGTACACATAGAAGCAGCATGCAGAGGCGGATAGAGCAAACCCACTCCTTGCCAGGATTATTAAGAATGCACCGGTGATGTCTCCGACACTAGAAATTACTACCCCGGAGGGCACTACAGTTAATACCCAATTAGAAATAAATGAGGCCTTTAAAACATATTACGAGGCACTATACGCAGCGCCACAAGAACTTAGTGACACTGAGTATGAGGCATTTTTTGAGGGACTGCAGCTCCCACAACTACTAGTGAAACATAAAGAAGAGCTAGAAAAACCAATAACGGAAATAGAAATTAAAGCAGCAATTAAGGCACTGCCCAGAAACAAAACCCCGGGGACCGACGGATTACCGGTAGAATTTTATGATACATATACATCATTACTAGCTCCCCATCTAAAAAAGATGTACCAGGCATCCTTGGACTCTGGCTCGCTGCCCCACACTACAGTACAGGCACTAGTGCTTTCACTGCTAAAACCAGGCAGAGATAGTAAGGACTTATCGGGATACCGACCCCTATCATTATTAAATATAGACTATAAGATTTTAAGCAAATTATTAGCAAACAGAATTCAACAATTCATACCACAATTAGTCCATATAGATCAATGTGGGTTTATACCAGGGAGGAGTACGGCCCTAAACATTCGTAGGCTATACCAACTAATGTCATGACCACATTCAAATAAGGAAACGCAGGGCTGTATATCGCTGGACCTGCGTCAAGCCTTTGACTCTTTACAATGGAGATACATGTTTCGCACTCTCCCGAAATTTGCAATTCCTGATAACTTCACAAAGTGGATTGCCCTACTATATACTAACCCCACAGCACATGGCCTCACAGGGACTTATGTTTCCAAACAGTATAAGGTCAAACGGGGTACGAGACAGGGATGCCCGCTATCACCTTTAATATTTATCCTAGCCTTAGAACCGCTCCTTGTCAAAATACGCACCTTAGCGGAGCACCAGGGTATATGTATGGGAAAGGAGGCGCATATTATATCGGCTTACGCGGATGATATTATACTTTACTTTGGAAATCTTCGAAGTGACCATGCGCCAATCCCTGCTATGTTTAACACGTTTCAATCATTGTCAGGACTTTCTATAAATGACGCCAAATCATATGCATATTCATTTACAGATCATACACAACTTGACCCACTGCACTTCAGTCAATGGACGTTTCAAACAGCACCAGTTACCTTTAAGTATCTTGGCATTCACATCTACAGGGAGATAGAGGACGTACTAGATGGCAACATAACACGAGCGATTAATTCACTCAAATCACAAATAAAATTCTGGACGTCCCTGCCACTTTCGGTGGCGGGCAGGGTGACTATAGCCAAAATGGTAATGCTCCCCAGATTAATTCATTTTTTTACGAATTTGCCACTTGTACTACCTATGCAGGTGTTTGAAACACTGGATACTCTACTGGTGGAGCTGATATGGGGGACGGGACGACGTAGAATAGGACTGTCAAAAACTTTGACTCGATACTAGACACGGGGGATTGGAGTCCCGGACTTCAGGGCATATTGCTATGCAGGACAGTTACATTGGTTGGCGTACTGGATTGCAGGGCGCAATCTGCAAGAGATTGATATGTCCAGTTGCGACTGGGGAAGGGGGATGCTAAATACACTCTTGTTACCAAACAGTAGGATTCCACCGAATGTGCCTCCACTGCTGAAGGTGGCATTATTGTACTGGAGGAGGGCACTGCGTTACACTAAGGGACAGACTCCTTATGCCCCCAACATTCCACTACTGGGTACTCCTCTACCGTTAGAGACAGTATCACAAAGACACATACATACTTGGGCAGAAGCAGGGGTGGATACGGTGGGAATGTTATTTGCAGATGGTACATTGATGAATCACACCACCTTTGTGAGGGAACAGGGAGTACCAAATACGCTATTCCTATTGCATGCGAACATAGCGAGATACGTTCGAAATACATGGGCACCTGAGGGATCTGAGCCCCCCACACATGAACTGGTACGCATGCAATATTTAATGGGGAACGGAAGTCATTTAACCAAATGGTTATCCTATGGGATCCGAGTGCACACGGCAGTAACGTTGCAGGCTCTCCGAGATAAGTGGCATACTGATATAGGGAGAGTGCTCACAGATAAGGAGTGGGGTACAATCCTTGAATACCCGAGGAAGGTATCACGTAACCCGAAGTTTAAATTTATTCAACTCATGATAGTACATCGCGCTTATCTGATCCCCCACAGACTAAGGGGTCGATTCCGATGTTGGCCGGAAGCGCACCTAACAGTATTTGTCCGGATAAAATACGAGCCGAACGCGTGTTTTCCGACCGACTCGAACACTCTACCGAACGAACAAGTACGATGCGCATAACAGCCCAGATTCCGAGCGAGCCGTACTTACCCATTCCAGCTCCTGTTCCCCGCCCGAGCCGGATCCGTAAACGCCGAATCGAGTCGCACGGAACCAAATACACAGCACCTTCCGGCCGGACTAGTACGATGCGTCTCCCGTACGCGCCGAACTCGTCGCTACGTACGGCACGTTTGAGCATCCGGGAGAGCTGCACATAAGCTCCGATTCGCGCCACAAGACGATCCATGGCGACGAGATGAACAAGCCAGCGACGAGTACGAGTCGAAGACACGAGAAACCCGAACGAGACGAACCAACCATGAATCCCATCGCGCAGGTCCTACCAATACTCTACATCTATTACCGGGACCGGCACGGACGCGTACGGTGCAGACGGTAAGTCAAACACCCACAACACAAACAAACGACACGTACCCGAAATATGTCACACACACATAGGGATGCACAAATGACGTACACAAGCAACAGCAGAACCATAGGGGTGGGATGGCCAACACCAATGCCATACACACCCATAGGGGGATGGATGCCTACCACCAACACCACCCTACAACTACCCCTACTCATGGGTGGCTAGATGCCTGCCACCACCCCCCCCACTCATGGGGGGCTGGATGCCTACCACTACTACCATCCCCACCCATAGGGGGCTGGATGCCTACCACTACTACCATCCCCACTCATGGGGGGCTGGATGGCTGCCACTACTACCATCCCCACCCATAGGGGGCTGGATGCCTACCACAACTACCATCCCCACTCATGGGTGGCTAGATGCCTGCCACCACCCCCCCCACTCATGGGGGGCTAGATGCCTGTCACTACTGCCATCCCCACTCATGGGGGGATGGATGACTGCCACTAACACCACCCCCACTCAGGGTGGGCTGGATGCCTACCACTACTACTATCCCCACTCATGGGGGGCTGGATGGCTGCCACTACTACCATCCCCACCCATAGGGGGCTGGATGCCTACCACTACTACCATCCCCACTCATGGGTGGCTAGATGCCTGCCACCACCCCCCCCACTCATGGAGGGCTGGATGCCTGTCACTACTGCCATCCCCACTCATGGGGGGATGGATGGCTGCCACTACTGCCATCCCCACTCATGGGGGGCTGGATGCCTACCACTACTACCATCCCCACTCATGGGGGGCAGGATGCCTGTCACTACTACCATCCCCACTCATGGGGGCTGGATGCCTACCACTACTACCATCCCCACTCATGGGGGGCTGGATGCCTACCACTACTACCATCCCCACTCATGGGGGGCAGGATGCCTGTCACTACAACCACCCCTACTCATAGGACGGGTAATGCATGACACAACTAGCATACTCCCACATAAGGACTGTCTGTAAATTACATCCCACCCCCAACACCATGACAAGCGTGTGTGGTCTGTGTCAAATGCATACAACACTGAACATGACATTGAACATACAATGTGACCCCCTAACACATGTGTCACACATAATTGTGTGTGTGGCCTACACAATGCAAGCAGACCATGACCACTGTGGCAATGTGGCCCAAAGCCCCATCAAAACAGTGCCCAAAAGGTAAGTGTGTGCACCATAGCTGAAGCACATTTTGAACAGTGTGGCAATGGGGCCCAAAGCCCCATCACCACAGTGCCCAAAACGCAAGTGTGTGCTCCATAGCTGAAGCACATTTTGAACAGTGTGGCAATGGGGCCCTAAGCCCCATCACCACAGTGCCCAAAAGGCAAGTGTGTGCTCCATAGCTGAAGCACATTTTGAACAGTGTGGCAATGGGGCCCTAAGCCCAATCACCACAGTGCCCAAAAGGTAAGTGTGTGCTCCATAGCTGAAGCACATTTTGAACAGTGTGGCAATGGGGCCCTAAGCCCCATCACCACAGTGCCCAAAAGGTAAGTGTGTGCTCCATAGCTGAAGCACATTTTGAACAGTGTGGCAATGGGGCCCTAAGCCCCATCACCACAGTGCCCAAAAGGTAAGTGTGTGCTCCATAGCTGAAGCACATTTTGAACAGTGTGGCAATGGGGCCCTAAGCCCCATCACCACAGTGCCCAAAAGGTAAGTGTAGTCCTGGTAAAAGCTGCTAAACCAAAAATGCAGGGATTATTCCTGGCCACATAACACCAAACACTACAGTGGCATTGTAGTGCTTGTGTCCCATAGCAACATAGATTGTGTGAGGCAAGCAGTGCAGTGCCAATGACACATCCTTCTAGCCATGTGCACACAAACATCAGCCATGGGGGCCCACATTGTCTACATTCACAAATAACACAATGACAGAAGTGAGCATCATAATGCAGACCCACATATCTGCAGCAATGGACACACAACTGTAGATATCCTGTGGAGACTGTAGATGTCATGTGAACAAATACCATACCATGGCAGCAATGGGACATACTAACCATGATCAATGTGCTGACTGATGACCTAGCAGTCCCAGGGCCAGCAGGGGAAAGCCAACAAACAACATACAGCCAATGGCAAACTAAAGATATGCCAATGCAGTGGTGCAAATGCACAAACACAAACAGGCAGACTCACACTGCATATCATACACAACAGGTGAGGGGGTTGTGTGCCAGTGTCCCCAGGCAAACACACAACACATGAGGAGGCCAGATTCACTAATACACAGATGTCAACACAGTCACATACAAAACTAACTCAGGGATTGGATTCCCCTATGTGGGCAAACAGGCGTTGTGAGATGAGAGGGAGCCCAAATTACACATGTCACACAAGCTTGTAGGAACAGCAACAAACACAGCAAGAGACAGAACCACCACAGCACTCCTCCCAGGGACCCCACATTGTGGTGACACTAGCCTGCATGACAATCACACTGGGATGGCAAAGGTAGATGTCATCCACACTGTGAACCACAGCCATGTGTCCTGAGCAACAAACTACCATCACACCTATATAAGCACAAAGCACTCAGCATGGCCTGCCAGCCAAGGACAACATGGAGGTAGTGCCCCAGCCGTGCAACAACTCACATTTGCACACTCTCAACGACACACACCTTGTACTCCACCAATGTGCAACAGTGAAGCTCACATGGACTGCTGACATTGCACATGCACCCATGAAAATCCCAGTGGTGGTGGGGGGAAATAAGGTGCAGAAACCCATCACACATGGCCAGTCAACAATACTTGTGAATGTCTGACACACTGCACAGTATGCCGTACATGGGCATGACGTCAAATCCACCCCAAACAATGGGATCCTGGCCATAGACACACACCAATGAAGAAGCCAAGCTGACCCACAAAGGACACACATAGACAACTTCCAACATTGCAGCTCTGACCCTGAGGAGTGGCAGTAGTCACACACACAACGTGTCACAATCACTGAAAGCATACACAAACAGAAAATCACATTACTCGTGTAACCAACAAGTGCCAAGAGGAATCTTGACTGTGTCCCATCTGCGTTTGCCCACATCCCCAGCCCTGACAACAAAGACAACTAGGGATGACAACCTCATTAACATTAGTTTGCCATGCACCCACATCCCGGAGAAACCAGGTCCAAGATGCTGGATGAACACAGAACAACTCAGCAAGCATCACAAACAGGAACATCCGTAGGGACACAGCCTGTGTAGGAAAAGGAGAAGGGTACACGCACAGACATGCCTACACAACACACAACACGGGCACAGCCTATATCACGGAATCACGCACTGCCATGAGGGCACTCTACTCCTGTGGAAGGTCAGCTGTGCCAAGCCTTGTCTGTGCACGACTCAAACCTGTCAGCAGAACACTCGGTCAGTGAGTCAACAACTACAACACACTGAAGGCTCTGCTCATATCAGCCTGGGCACGGGAGTGTCACGTCAGTCATCTGCATACACCCAAGACACGTGTCAAGCAACTTGCACTGTGTACACAGATGAGTCCTCCAAATTTGATGTGCCAAACTGCATGTCCATTGGAGACGGGCACACAGTCAGGGTACTAGGAACATTGGACAGTGGTAAGCCCACCAGATGTGCATCAGTGTAGGACAAAGATGGTAATCTACAAATGCTAAACGTACATCCCTGTGTCAAATGCTGAACATTACACCCTCAAACTGCAGCAAAGGATGCTATAGATCCAGACTAGATTAGGACACATATCCCATGGACTACATGGAGCCCATCACAGCAAAACTTCATTTACCTGATCTGAACACTATTACAACAGCAAATGCATGATTCCACACATCTACATCATGTACCTCCAAAGATTAACCACAAGTAAACAAAAAGAGGCTTTATTCAGCAAGTGTGCAACTCAAATCAAAAGTCCAAAATAAACTAAGGCCAATGGCCAGTCCAAATATACAGTCCCAACAGGGTGATGTGTGACAACTTGTCAACAATTGCTTGCCTGCACAGGTACGGACAGGGGACATCCCCCTTGGAGGGGCATACGAGGGGCAGGCCAGGCACCGCAGGGACAGGATCAGGGGATGCCAGAAGGAGGCAGTGAAGGGGAGGTGGGTGCAGGAGTGTCACCGGCAACTGCAGTGGAGGGGTCTGACTCAGGGGAGCTGGCACCACCGCAGGGCTCAAGTCAGATGGTGTTGGTGCTGCAACCACTGCAGTGGGCTGGTCAGATGGAGTGGACTGGGTCCCCAATGCAGTGCCCGAGTCAGACGGGGTGGTTGTGGACTCCACCGCAGTGCATGACTCCAAGGTAGTGGAAGGGGGGCAGAAGAGCTGGGCAGGACAGGGGGGGACACGGTCTCCACACCAGTGGCACAAACAGGCAGAGCGTCTGGTTTGGGGGTGGAAGAGCAAGTGGCAGGGGGGGAGGGCCTAAGCAGTTTGGGGATGCGGTATCGGTGTGTGGGGGAACCTGGGGCAGGGTGTGGCAGTGGAACCTGTGGAGTGGTGGCCTGGGGGATGGAGGTGAGAGACTGGGTGGTTGACTTGCAGGGCGGTGGCGGGGTCTTGCTCTTCCGGGACAAGGTGGACTTGCGGGTGGGGGGCTCACTCTGCCTGCGCCTGGGGGAGGGTGTCCAGGGGCGAGGGGCACTCCTCTCTGTGTGGGTGGACTTCCTCTTCCCCCGGTATGCTGGATCAGCGGGATTGGAGGGGAAGAGGTCGAGGTCACTGAGGAAGAGCTGCTGATCAGGTGGGGTTGCAGGTGAGGCAAGGGAAGGGGTCTTGGAGGGAGAGGATCTTGAGGATTGCGGAGTGACTGTGGTTGCCTGTGTGTGTGTGTGTTCCCCATCCCCTGTGTCTGTGGTATCAGTCCCCTGAGGATGCTTGTGTGCACGTCTTGCCTTTCTCTTGGGTGTGTCTGTGCTGCTCGTGTCTGTGTGTTTGGGTGACTGTGCAGGTGTGCATGTGCTTTGGACAGGTAGGGGGCAGGAAGTGTGGATGGGGCAGAGGTGGGAGGGGTGAGGGACTGTTGGAGGAGGGACACTGCTGCCGTCAGGGAGGAGTCCATGGACTTATTGCTCCTCTGTAGGGCAGACATACCCTTCGAGATGCCCTCCATGAACGACACCAGCTGTGTCAACAGAGTGGTGTGTGCATGGAGGACACTCAGCATTGCTGTCTGCCCTACATGGAGCTGCCGAAGGAGGTACACAGACTCCTCACTCAGGGCAGCAGGGGACACAGGGGCAGGGGGTACGGTGCCTGGCACGAAGGAGACACGCTCCCGAGTACGGGAGCCTCCACGGACCATGAATGGGAGCCAATGGGAGGGCGGTGGTGGTGGTGGTGGTGGTGGCAGGGCCAGACACACTAGCTGGCCTTTGGTGGCTGCTGACACCCGCCTCCACAAGGGAGTCATCCTCCGAGCTGCTGTGGTCCTCAGCTGAGGTGGATGGTGCTGAGGACTCCTCGGTGTGGCTCCCCTCGCACTCCGTGCCACTGGGTCCCTCTGACCACTCGTCCAATGCTGACCCAGTCTGGCTCCGCTGCTCCTCCTGGTCCGTGGAGCTGTCCCCTCCTGTGGCCGTGGATGTATCTGCAAACAATTAGGGAAACAGACAAACATCAGTCACCTGCACTGACCGCACACACCACAGTAAGTACAGCACATTACAGAGCAAGCCCTGGCATCCTTAGTTGAACATTGCCTAAAGTCCCCACACAGATTCGGGGAAGCCAATTGTCAGTCTGGTGGTCAACCATGGGACTCACACCCCTCCTGGCCTTGCACCCATCTGTCTGGTGCCTGTCTGATGGTAAGACCCCAGTGCGGACACATGCACCACCTACACAGTTGTTGGACATTGCAGGGAACACGGTGAAGTATGTGAACATGCACACATCACATCTCTTGCCACTGAGTCAGTGCAGGTGTCCGGATAAAGGGATGGCCAGAGTCTAAATAGAAATGCATGTGATGCATACCAGCACCAGACACCTTGATGCACCCATGTCCGGATAGTCAATGCCACAATGGGGTGCATGTTGCACATGCCACTCCCCTGCAGGATCAGTCTCAGGAAGTTTAATGCCATGACACAGGAATGCGTGCAAAGTCATACATTACTGTCTCAAGTCACATGGCCATGGCAGCCTGCCAACAACAGTCTGCACTGTGTCACAATCCGAGGGCATGGGGAATGCAAGTTATGTGACTGACAAGTGCACATGTCCATCCCCCAAATACCACATCATCTGTACTACTATTTGTCCACGTCATACCAACTGGACATATGGGGGACATGAAACACAACTCTCTGAACATGAGCACCTCACAGTGTGCTGTGAATCACAACACAGCTCCCTGAAAGTCACAGTCGCAAACACCTGTGTGCACAGTCAAGTGATCAGACACCTATAAGTCACAGAAGTATCATCTATCATGGTGACATCTCAGATGGCATGCTGAGCCCTAACCCATAAACATACCAGTAGTCCTGACAACGAAGACACAGCACAATTAGACAGAGGCAGACACCTGAGGGTACATTTCACTGATCACACCATGCCAGATGATACACGGGAGTGGGAGTACAGAGTGTATTGCATGCCCTGGAGTAGGCATGACTGTCCAGCTCCACCTGTAAGAGGGATGAGTCCTGGACAGTAGGCAGGTGGCTAAGCATGTGTGACACACTGGATACACATACTCCTGAGGCCCAAACATTGTTCCCACCAGCAGCATGGGTGTGTGGCAAATTCCCCAGGGACATGTGGTGAGTCAGAGCAGCAAGCGGACCACATATCAAAGTTATACCCAGATCACATGTCAGAACTTAGGCATTGTGTAAGCAATTGAGCCACCCATTAATCGCACAACATAGTCACGGGAACAAATGCTGTCCCCCACCTTGAGCAAAGCAAAATGCAATGACACAGTCCCCAAATGACACAATTTCCCGACTATAAGGGCCACACATATGCGTATCAGAGGAGAAGTGGGCATGTCACAAATGAGGGACATGGGTCCTGGACCACATGACTGATGTACTGTGGAAGTTTAACCAGGCCAGAGGAGGGCACATAGCATGTCAGACAAAGTGCACAGTGCAGTCATGGACTCACCCCCTCCTTGCTGCTGTTTGTCCTTCAGCTGCCCATTCAGGTCAGGGAAGACCACCGCCAGGATCCGGAGCATGTGGGGGGTCAGGGTCCGGTGTCCGCCCCTCCTGCGAGGAGGCGACAGCTTCAGCTGGACCCTTGCGATCCTCCGGGTCCAGCCACGAAGGTCCTGCCACCTCTTCTGGCAGTTGCGGATCCTGCGCCTGTAGACCCCCACGGATCTTACTTTCCGGGCGATGGTCAGCCAAATTTCCTGCTTCTGGTGGGCATCAACCTGTGAGGATGACAAAGTGAAAAGGTCATTACTACACATGCAACATATACGTGCATCACACAGTTGGATATACATGTCTCAATCACAGGGGCATATGATGTACACAGGCAGTCCAACAATGGCTATGAACAGTTTGCCAGCAGTCACTACATGGTATCATTGCATGGGAAGTAAACCTAGTTGGAATGCACTGTTACTGCACTGTACCAGTTCAGTGCATGTAACTACACACTTTGGGGTGTGACAACTACTCAGTGGGCATGCTAGCCAGTGGTGTGCACACTGAAAGCCCTGCTAGTCAGACAACATGCACAATTAGAGAGGCAGTGGACAGCACACTCACCTGCTCCCCTGGTTTCCCATACAGCTTGCTGTATTGTGGAAGGAGGCTGTCCAGCAGGGCCTGGTTCTCCTCAAGGCTGAAGGCTGGGGCTCTCTCCACAGTACGTGCCATTGCAGGAGCCAGAGGATGCATAAACAGCAGCAGTGTTGGTGGCAGATGTCGTCCTGGAGCATGTAGTGCAGGCAAGTGAGCTCTCAGGGGAACAGCCAGCATTATATGTGTGCTGCAGAGGCAGATACTGTCCCATGTGTCGAAATTGATAGGTCCAAGTCGTTTGCATCTTCTGAATTTGACCAATCCATGGAATAGCAGCACTAATACACGCCCACAGCATCCTTCAAATCTTCAACTTCATGACACCCATGATTTTGCAACATTGTTGTGGCTGGCCAACTGAATTCACTGCATCAGACTCGTTGGAGCTTCGAAAACGCATCCGTTGCCATGCCAGGCCCCAGCCAATGTGTGTGCACCGATCGGTCCATTGCTGTACAACGCATACCCGCTCACATACAATGCAATGGGCCGGCCGGGCACACCGATCGGTCCATTGCTCTACAACGCGTACCAGGCATACAACGCGTACCCGCTCACATACAATGCAATGGGCCGGCCGGGCACACCGATCGGTCCATTGCTCTACAACGCGTACCCGCTCACATACAATGCAAAGGTCCGACCGGGCACACCGATCGGTCCATTGCTGTACAACGCGTACCAGGCATGCAACGCGTACCCGCTCACATACAATGCAATGGGCCGACCGGGCACACCGATCGGTCCATTGCTCTACAACGCGTACCAGGCATACAACGCGTACCCGCTCACATACAATGCAATGGGCCGACCGGGCACACCGATCGGTCCATTGCTCTACAACGCGTACCAGGCATACAACGCGTACCCGCTCACATACAATGCAATTGGCCGACCGGGCACACCGATCGGTCCATTGCTCTACAACGCGTCCCTGGACAGGTCACACGCATATGTCACCATGCTGGTCACTGGTGAACCTATGCCAGCCACATTTACTTTCCAGGGACTCAGGGGCACACCTACAACACCACACCCAGTCCACACTGTATATAAGGCATGTGTGGCAGCATAACCTTATCTGTGTATGGGGGTGAACATGTGGATTTTGGGGTGGCACTTGGGGGCAGACACACCCAGGCTGTGCACGTGTTCATGGGGACAGGGTCCTTTGTGTGTTGTGCACCTGACCACTGTGGTGTGCAACTTTTCATTTCTGAGCATGTGTCATGGTCACATTTCCAGGTTGTGTATGTGTATTACATGTCACATACCCCCAGGCTCACATGTGGGAAGGCATGTACGTCACAGGGTGGCCCATTCCAACAATAGTGATGTCCCTCCACAGTCTGTGTGCATGTTGTGTATCACATGTCTCTGACTCCATGTGCACAATGGGAGACAGTCTCCACATCCACGTGGTTTGTGCATGAACTTTGATGGTGTGTGTGTGTGTGTCACAGACGTCCATGTCTGCCTTGCAGAGGCTACAGGGGCCACTACCTGTGGGTGTCATGTTTGTTTTTCTGACGTGTACATGATACGCCATGTCATGCCAGTGTCCATGTGTCAAGACAGGGTCCCTGGGAATCTACCTGTCAATGAGCTGTGATGCCTGTGGAGCATCTGTCCAGACATGTCACTGTGGTATGTGTGTGGAACGTGAGAGCAGTTAATGGGTACTGTGACACAGCCTAATGGTGTCCCATAGCACACCCTGGAACCTGTTGTCAACACTTGTTGAACAGAGATGTTAGATAATGTCCATGTAGGTGCCATATATGTCCAAACGGAACGACACACACATCAAGTACTTGTGTTTGTTAATGATGTATCATGTGAAATTGAGTATGGTGAACGACACATAGGTGGGGTGACTGACAATCTTGCTTTCTTCACCTATGCACTGCAGGGCTCCTGCTGTCCATCGACCATTCCCAGACCTGGCAACGATGGTGGAACGTGACAGCATCCGACGGTACCGCTTCACCAGGCAGCTGATTGAGGATTTGGCAGTGCGGTTGGACCCACATTTGCAGCCTGGCCGGCCGAATCCTACAGCGCTGACCCCCAAGGTGAAGGTGATGGCAGCCCTACACTTCTTTGCCACCGGTACCTTTCAACACACTGTGGCAACTACTGGTGGGATGTCACAGACTATGTTCAGCCGTGTGCTACGCGATGTTTTGGGGGCAATGTTGAGATACCTCAACCAGTACATCTATTTCCCAACACGTCAACGACTCACTGACGTCAAGAGTGACTTCTATGCCCTGGGGAGGATGCCACATGTAATTGGCTCCATTGATGGGACACATGTGGCTTTGATACCACCACAGGCACATGAGCAGGCATACCGGAACCGTAAACATTACCATTCGATCAATGCTCTGGTGGTATGTCTTGCAGATATGACCATCTCACATGTGTGTGCCCGTTTCCCCGGTTCGGCACACGATGCCTACGTGATGAGGAGTAGTCGCATCCCGAGGATGATGTCACAGATGCCGAACCAGCGTGCCTGGCTTGTTGGTGTGTACTGACTTTGTACCATTGTGTTTGTTCTGCTATGTTGTTTTCCGCACACATTTTCAAATCGGCTAATGTGCAATTGTCTGTCTGTAGGTGACTCGGGATACCCCAACATGCTGTGGTTGCTGACACCCCTCAGGAACCCTGTGACACCAGCCCAGATGCGCTACAATGAGGCACATGGTCGGACGAGGAGGGTGATTGAGGGGACCTTTGGTCTCCTGAAGAGCCGCTTCCGCTGCCTGGACAAGACAGGAGGGGCCCTCTCATATGCCCCAGCAAAGGTGTGCAAGATTGTCATCGTCTGCTGCATGCTACACAACCTGGCAGTGCGGAAGGAGTTGCCTCTCATCCTGGATGACGATGACCAACGTCCGCCACCTGTGGAAGGTCCTGGCCTGGGTCACGATGCCAGTGAAGATGATGATGATGGGGATGTCCGCACACAGCTCATCACCACCTTCTTCAGCTGAATGTGAGTCTCCAGAGGGTTGTAATGTCAATGATTTGAGTTTGCATGATATGTGTGTGTGGTGCTCTGGTGCTGTTTGAGTGTGGCCATGTGCTACTTGACTGGATGTGTGCAGCGATGTGTCCTTGCAGGTGATCTGTACTGCCCAACAGTGTTGACATGCTAACTTGGTTTTGTGTAGTTGTCTCGTGACATGTATTAGACATGAGTATTGCCGTTCTGTGCTGTTCTTCAGTGGTTTTGACTGTGTGTCATGTCTGTCCTTCACAGGGTGCTGCCGGAGTTGTCTGATCAACTTGGATCCCCCGAATCCATGATTCAACTTCCAAGGTGGAAGCAGTCGTTTCCCTACAGGTGATGTGCCACACACCCCTGGACTTTCTATCTTCTGCACTTTTTGACTTTGTGGCCACAGCCAGGTTGGATTAGCTTGCATTTGTAATGGAAACAACATGTTGCAAATGTGTAATAAACCTGTGCTTCACTTTGGGATGTGCGTTGTCTGTAGTTACACTTCTGACTGACATTTGCTTACTGCACCTGTAGTCTAGTTGACAGTGACTGTGAATAGGTGGCGTGTCTGTGCATTCCACTGTATTTTGTTGCAACATCAGTATAGGTGATGAGTCTGATGGCCCTGGTGTGTATGTGTTGTGTGGCCCTAGTGGTGTGTCTCCCTCATATGTGTCACGTCGCCATGACTGACATGACGGTGTTGGACTTGCTGTAGCAGTTAGCATGCACAGCGTCATTTAGCAGATCACCATCTACATGACAAAAACCACGCTGGAATCACAACAGAGGCAGATATGGTGTATTGGTGAGTTTATTTACATACAGGTGTGAGGATGGTGCACAGGATGGTGGGTGCTGTACATAGAAATTGGAATCCAAAGTTCCCATGTGTATTGGAAGTCTTGGTAGCTGAAATGTCCAGAGTAAAGTCCACAGTCATCTGATAAATTTGGCCAACTAGAGCTCCCCATGTCATGTGGGAGAGTTGGGTTGGCTTCGACAGGGCGTGCAGTTTGCACACAGAGGAAAAGTTCCAGAACAGGTGTTGGCTTCCTGGGGGATGGCCATCAGCCTCTCAGTTTGGCCTCCTCGGACGGCACCTCTTCTTGGGGGGGGACCCTCAGGTGCAGGCTGCGGCGGTGCAGGGGACTCTCTGCCAGAGTCCTCCTCCCTCCCTGTGGCATTTGCAGTTGTTTCAGCAGCAGTTGTTGTGGGCACACAGGGAGGTGAGGCCATGTTGGTGCTGATCTGGCGGAGGCATGTCAGTATGTCCCTATGCACCGCTGTCAGTTGTTCCAATGTGTCCCACTTGGACTCCATGCCAGACATGTGTGTCTCGACTCGTGACATGTGTGTCTCGACATGTGACATGTGTGTGTCGACACGGGACATGTGGGAGTCCAAGCGGGCATGATGGGCAGCCTGCTGCTGTTGTATGTCCTTGAGGATCCCCACTACCCGGCTGACCTCTCCGGTGCTAGTCTGGTACGCATCCGCGATGCGTGCCAGTTGTGGGTTATCATGCAGTCCAGACCCCTCTGCAAAGAGCGACCTATGTCTACCACCCCTCCCACCACCCCTGGCGACATGTGCAGGACCTGCGGTGGCACGCACAGGTGACCGTGGGCACACTTGGGTGTTGTTCCTGGGCTCGTTGTCACCAGCTCCAGTTTGGGCCTGGGTCCCTGCGCTGTTGTCATCTGTGGTCCTTGGTCTGTCCGTGTTGGCAGGGGTGGCCTGTGTGTTGGCAGTTGTTGGAGGGGTGGGTGCAGGGGGTGCAGATGTTGGTCCTGCTGGTGCTGCATGATGACTCACACCGGAGGGTCCAGCTGGTTCTTCACCATCCGAGGTGTGCAGTGGCTGATCCACACCAGTGAGCTCAGTGTTCCCTGGAGCCTGGGACAGGGACTCCTCCTCGTCTGCTGCTGTGTCCCCATCATCACCTGTTTTGGGGAGAGACACAGATTGTATGTTATGTTTCTACTGGCATCAATTGTTCAAACACCTGACAGTTGTGACTGTACCTCTGGATGTGGGCCAGGACATTGCATTCTCCTAAATTGTGACAGTCAGAGAGTGATATTGGTGTAGCACATTGTCCTGCCAACCTGTGGCATGTCAATGTGAATGTTGAGGTGTGTGCATGACCAGCATTGGTGGTATTTGGTTGCCATCCAGGCCTCCTTCTCCCCCAGCCCAGTTATCCCACCATGAAGCGTGCTTCCATTGCAGGGAGTGCAAGTTGTCTTTCAGGATGTCAGTCAGTGGTGTCCTGCTGTTGGTTGTTGCACAGTTCCCAGCAGGGCCTTGTGCTCCCCCAGCAGTACCCAGTGTCAGCCATCTGGTGAGTCCTTTTCCACTCCCTGTGATGTGAGCATGGTTGAGAGTGGTGTTGATGGGCCAATTGTGAGGGTGAGCAATATCTGTGCCTAAAACTCCCATCATGCTATTGCCTCCACCCCCTTCCCAGCATGCCCATCCTTCCTTCCTTTTGACTCTGCTTCCCTGTGGGGTGGGGTGCCTGTGCTGACAGGATGCCTGGGAGTGTTGTCCTGGCAGTTGTTTGGCTACAAGTCCCAAGAGTGTCCCTGTGCTTCACACAGCATAACCCAGGGTGGTGGTTCTTTGTGGGATCTTCAGTTAGGATGTGAGGCATTGCATTCTCCCAGGTGGGTTATGTGGAGTTAGTGTTGAGGGGGTGTGTGAGGGGAGGTGCTTGTAACTATGGTCAGTGCTGTGAGTCCCCCTTCCCACCCAGCCAGATATCCCACCATGGGACGTGCTTCCATTGCAGGGAGTGCAAGTTGTCTTTCAGGATGTCAGTCAGTGGTGTCCTGCTGTTGGTTGTTGCACAGTTCCCAGCAGGGCCTTGTGCTCCCCCCAGCAGTACCCAGTGTCAGCCATCTTGTGAGTCCTTTTCCACTCCCTGTGATGTGAGCATGGTTGAGAGTGGTGTTGATGGGCCAATTGTGAGCAATATCTGTGCCTACAACTCCCATCATGCTATTGCCTCCACCCCCCTTCCCAGCATGCCCATCCTTCCTTCCTTTTGACTCTGCTTCCCTGTGGGGTGGGGTGCCTGTGCTGACAGGATGGCTGGGAGTGTTGTCCTGGCAGTTGTTTGGCTACAAGTCCCAAGAGTGTCCCTGTGCTTCACACAGCATAACCCAGGGTGGTGGTTCTTTGTGGGATCTTCAGTTAGGATGTGAGGCATTGCATTCTCCCAGGTGGGTTATGTGGAGTTAGTGTTGAGGGGGTGTGTGAGGGGAGGTGCTTGTAACTATGGTCAGTGCTGTGAGTCCTCCTTCCCACCCAGCCAGATATTCCACCATGGGACGTGCTTCCATTGCAGGGAGTGCAAGTTGTCTTTCAGGATGTCAGTCAGTGGTGTCCTGCTGTTGGTTGTTGCACAGTTCCCAGCAGGGCCTTGTGCCCCCCCCAGCAGTACCCAGTGTCAGCCATCTTGTGAGTCCTTTTCCACTCCCTGTGATGTGAGCATGGTTGAGAGTGGTGTTGATGGGCCAATTGTGAGGGTGAGCAATATCTGTGCCTACAACTCCCATCATGCTATTGCCTCCACCCCCCTTCCCAGCATGCCCATCCTTCCTTCCTTTTGACTCTGTTTCCTTGTGGGGTGGGGTGCCTGTGCTGACAGGATGGCTGGGAGAGTTGTCCTGGCAGTTGTTTGGCTACAAGTCCCAAGAGTGTCCCTGTGCTTCACACAGCATAACCCAGGGTGATGGTTCTTTGTGGGATCTTCAGTTAGGATGTGAGGCATTGCATTGTCCCAGGTGGGTTATGTGGAGTTAGTGTTGAGGGGGTGTGTGAGGGGAGGTGCTTGTAACTATGGTCAGTGCTGTGAGTCCTCCTTCCCACCCAGCCAGATATCCCACCATGGGACGTGCTTCCATTGCAGGGAGTGCAAGTTGTCTTTCAGGATGTCAGTCAGTGGTGTCCTGCTGTTGGTTGTTGCACAGTTCCCAGCAGGGCCTTGTGCTCCCCCAGCAGTACCCAGTGTCAGCCATCTTGTGAGTCCTTTTCCACTCCCTGTGATGTGAGCATGGTTGAGAGTGGTGTTGAAGGGCCAATTGTGAGGGTGAGCAATATCTGTGCCTACAACTCCCATCATGCTATTGCCTCCACCCCCCTTCCCAGCATGCCCATCCTTCCTTCCTTTTGACTCTGCTTCCCTGTGGGGTGGGGTGCCTCTGCTGATAGGATGGCTGGGAGTGTTGGCCTGGAAGTTGTTTGGCTACAAGTCCCAAGAGTGTCCCTGTGCTTCACACAGCATAACCCAGGGTGGTGGTTCTTTGTGGGATCTTCAGTTAGGATGTGAGGCATTGCATTCTCCCAGGTGGGTTATGTGGAGTTAGTGTTGAGGGGGTGTGTGAGGGGAGGTGCTTGTAACTATGGTCAGTGCTGTGAGTCCTCCTTCCCACCCAGCCAGATATCCCACCATGGGACGTGCTTCCATTGCAGGGAGTGCAAGTTGTCTTTCAGGATGTCAGTCAGTGGTGTCCTGCTGTTGGTTGTTGCACAGTTCCCAGCTGAGACTTGTGCTCCCCACAGCAGTACCCAGTGTCAGCCATCTTGTCAGTTGTTTTCCACTCCCTGTGATGTGAGCATGGTTCAGAGTGGTGTTGATGGGCCAATTGTGGGTGTGACCAATATCTGTGCCTACAACTCCCATCCTGCTATTGCCTACACCCCCCTTCCCAGCATGCCCATCCTTCCTTCCTTTTGAGTGGACTTCACTGTGTGTGAGTGTGACCGCAATGGCAAGATGGCTGACAGTGTGGTCCTGTTGTTTGTTGGTGCCCAGTTCCCAGCAGGGCCTTGTGCTCCCCACAGCTGTGGCAAGTGTCAGACATCTTTGAAGTGGCTTTTGACTCCCTGTGAGGTGTGCATGCTTCAGTGCTAACTTGCTGGGCCATGTGGATGTGAGATGTTGATCTGTGACTACCACTCCCATCATGCTATTGCCTACACCCCCTTCCCAGCATGCCCATCCTTCCTTCCTTTTGAGTGGACTTCAGTGTGTGTGAGTGTGACAGCAATGGCAAGATGGCTGACAGTGTGGTCCTGTTGTTTGTTGGTGCCCAGTTCCCAGCAGGGCCTTGTGCTCCCCACAGCAGTAGCCAGTGTCAGCCATCTTGTCAGTTGTTTTCCACTCCCTGTGATGTGAGCATGGTTCAGAGTGGTGTTGATGGGCCAATTGTGGGTGTGACCAATATCTGTGACTACCACTCCCATCATGCTCTTGGCTACACTGACTTGACCAGCATACACAGAATTCCTTCCTTTCAGTGAGCTTCCCTGTGAGGTGGTGTTCTAGTGGTGGGTAAATCTCTGGGAGTATTTGTTGGTTCTATTTGTGCCACTGCCTTGCTGTATTTGTTGTTAGGTTTGTAGATGTCATGACACAGTTACATATCACTATGAGATGGCAGGTATTGTGTTTGTCTGACTAGCATTCACATCTTGGGATGGATATCTTTTGGTTGCTGTGTATTTGCTAAGTGTGCATGGTTTGCCTATCCCCTTGACTGTGATGTGTGTGTGTTGTCACACCATATTGTGTATATTAGTTGTGTACTCACCAGGCTCTGGGATGTCTGTTAGTCCGTATATGCTCACTGGTGGTAGGATGGCCCGCACCTTCTCCTCCCACGGCCTGAGGTATACTGGTTTTGCAGGAGGGCCACTGCTGGTGTGCTGGCTGAGGAGGTAGTCCTTTTTGAGTAGGTCCCTGACCCTCCTGCGCACATCATACCACCTGTTCTGGATGTCTTCCTTTGTGCGCAAACATGGTGATTGTGCGTTGGTCCTGTCGACAATCCTTGCCCACATCTTGGTTTTCTGCGACATGGGCGTCTGTTGTACCAATGTACCAAACAACTGTGGCTCTACCCTGAGGATCTCGTCTACCAGGACTTCCAATTCACAATCTAGGAACTTATGGTTCTTCTTTGGGGGCATGGTGATGGGTGGTGGTGGTGATTGATGTGTGTGTGTGTGCAAGTGGGGGGGTGTGAGTGTAGGTTTAGCTGGGTGTGTGTGAGGGTGCTATTTGTAGGTGTGGTAATGGTGTGTGGCTTGTGTGATGTATGAGCTGTGAGTGTGTCTGTGGTTGCTGTGTGATGGTGTTCTGTCTGGCAGGTCAGTGGAATTTGTAGGGATTTGTGGCCTTTATGTAGGTGGAGTTGGAGGTGTGTCCTTGTTCCATTTTTTTTTCCTCCCTGTATTTATTGGCTTAGTGGTTGCTTGTTGACCCTTTTTAAAAAAAAAATTCCTTGGGGTTTTTGTTGCATGTAGGAGTCGTTCTTGTGTCCGAGTAGGACGCTGCAGTTGTTTGGTGCGATCTTATCCTACTCGTTCCCGCTGTGTGTCAGCTAGGTTTCATATGCGCCGTACGAGTTGGTCGCGTAGGATTGGGTTGCTTCGGCTGGGTTTTGTATGCGTGTCGGTCGTACGGCTTGTGCTCCGGGCGAGTCAGTCGTGTTTTGCACGCACATGTTCGTACTACGCGGGTCGGAGTTCGCGGGTACGTTTCGTTCGGGTTCAATCCGAGTGCGTGTTGGTCGGTTCGTTTCGCGTGGTTTCCCGGCCGGATGGCTTGTTTCTGTCCGGCTCGGTCGGTCGTTTTGTATTCCGTCCGAGTCTGTCGGATTTCACATGCATTTCATCGTACTACCCGGGTCGTGCGGCGCCGTTCCGAGTCGGTCGGACTAAATTCCCGTACCGAGTCGGTCGGTATGTTTTCCGGCCTGAATCGGAATCGGCCCCTAAGTATTATGTTTCCAGACATGGCAGATGCATGCCCACGATGTCAAGAACCGGATGCTAATTTACTACATATGTTGTGGGCCTGCCCTAGGCTGATACCATACTGGTCTAAGATCCATACAATATTAAAAACAATAGCTCCGGGGCAAAGGGGAGCTTCGCTAGAACATTATATACTGGGTCTCAGTCCTAAATCCAAAAGCGGAAATCCCACATATAGATTTGTCAACCTGGCGCTGATATTAGCTAAAAGAACAATAACCATGAGATGGAAATCGAAAAAAGCACCAGCGGTGTTGGACTGGTATAATGAGTTGGTTAGATGGGGCAGGGCGGAAAGTACAGAGCTACAGAGAGAGGAACGCAGAGGTTTACGTCAAAAGCCTATATCGTTAGAATGGAATGTGTTGCTGGAGGAGTTTATAGCAACGGAGGTGCCCACAATATAATAAGGGCAACAATAATCTGTTAAATGTAACTATTGTTATAATACAAGCTGTAAGGAAAGACCGGGACGTGGTAGTGTTACATCATGTATTAGATATCTACTGTTGGTGCTGTGTTCTTAATTGTCCTGGAGTAAGAAAGTGGTGCTATTTGCTACAATCAATGCCTAGAAGCAGATCTGAGTACATAGGGAAGAGGGAGGGGGGGAGTTATGTTTAAATCAGGATTAGATTTAAGGACAGGAAAGAGATGTGCAATACAGTAAGAAGTGTATACTAAGTCATATATACGAGCAGAGATGGCCCGGAAGCTATTGCAACGTTTTGAATTGCATATGCAAGTGTACACAGATATGTAAACATTGTTATAATATCATTGTTATCTCTGTACAGTAATCACTGTCCAATATATGTGTTGAAATATCAAAGATGTATACATGTAACGATAAGCTCAGAGAAGTCGTAATGACCAGAAAATCAATAAAATCTGTTAAAAAAAAAAAGAAATATGAACTGCTCTAGTGGGAATTCTTCCCCACTCCCTCTGTGGAGGGCAGAAGAACTGTTTGGGTCTTTAGGGTTAGGCACACAACCCAGTGTCAGTACTGGCCCAACCCAATTTTATTTTTTTAAACCTTGGCATCTATTGGGATTTCTGCATGGCAAATTTGAGGTAAAACCCCTAAATACCTTCCTTGGGGGAAAAAAGACTGATAATGGTTATTTTAACAGAGGAAAATTGTGCCAGCTCTGCCTTCAAGCTGTCCCTGGTGGCTAGTGGAGGAATCCTTGCACGGGGACCGCCCTCTTGCACTAGTTAGAGGTACAATTGGAAAGGGACCAGTCTTCTCTTTCCATTGAAACCATGTTGATTTGTGCTTGGAGGGACTGAGGTATGTCCCCAAGGGCTCACAGTTTGAAAGCAGGCTCCGTCTGCTTTCACTTTCAGTACTGGTTACATTAGCACGCATGGCTAGGTAGAAAAAAACATCTTGAGCTCTGAAGGCAGCTCTTCCCTCAAAAGCTTGAGCACCAGAAGTATTTCTCACTTCAGTGGTTGAACAAAACATTCACATTCTCCACTGATGAGGTAGTGCACAAAAGGTGAATGCTATGTCCTCTGCACTGAAGTAAGTACTTCCTTATTTCTTAGGGGTCCTCAGGGTCCAATTTACAATGGGCTTCATTTTCCACACTCCTGAAGTTACCAGTAGCCTTGAAGTCGGTATCTGTGAGGGTGGGGACATTTCCAGTCCTTTTTTCTGGCCTGGCCATTTGACACTCATAATGAAGCCCTAGAGCAATGTCATCACAGAGCAAATAATATTTGCATCAGCCATCAAGTATTGCACAGTTGAAAGACAAGTGAAAGCAAATTGTTAAAATGTGTGAAGCTGAATGCAATTCCAGGCTAGCTGCAATGGAACAAAGGTCAGATACAGCAAGCGGGTCATCCCAATCACAGTTTTTACTTTAGGGCTTAGTCTTTTTTTCTATAGGTCAAAGTCTTTCAGAGGGACAAAGTCTAAGGATGAAGTTGTGGATGGTCTGGGCTACCCCTGAAAATGATGCAAAAGCTACAAGCTGGTTAAAGTTAGATTTTGTAGGCACCACAGTTATTTCGCTGGTGTGATAGATTTATCACCTTGTCAGAGTCCACAGTTTTAACATTGGGCTTTTTTCACTGCTTTGAATCTCAAAATCCTCCAGTGGAGTAAGTCCGGAAACAGCAGCTGTCATAAGTTCCCTATAGGGCCCACTGTAGTTCTCCTCTGTGTTAGCCTAACTGTCTGTTGTTGACCGGTTTTGCTTTCACATATTACAAAGTAACACATTTGTTTTTGTGCCACACTATTATTTTAGAAATAGGCTACACATGTTTTTTGTTATTTCACTCTTCTGCTGGAATTCAGTCTGAACAATTCATACAAGGTCAAACAACACTGTGCCCTGTTTTTCTCTGTGGTCAGTCACTAACACATTTAACACATAGACATAACAAAGAGACCCAGCTGCCTTTTTCTAGCATGGCATTTCTTATCATATAAGCTGAGACTTGCCATTTTGAAAATAGAGAGGAGAATTTCTTGCAGAGGAATGACCCCGGGACGAGCGCATCAGCCTTGTGCAATCTGAGAGACAGACAGCTAACGGCAAATGCCAGCTATGGGGCCCAGCTCTAATCCCAGAGAGCTGTGATATATCATTGTGCTCACATGTGAGGTTAGGCTTAGGCATATATATCATTTGCCATGGTAGGGCTTTTCATTGTGTACAGTCTACCGATAAGGCTAATCACTACTGATAAGGCTAATCACTCTGCTTAGTTGCATATGTTTCCTAATTGGAGCACAGTTAGTACATGATAGAGCATGATAGTTTCAATAAATTTTGAAAACTTTCCTCATGTCTCTTGGTTGTTTATTATGGACATGTATGAGTGAGAGACCAAAAGGTGATGACCTGTGATTGTGGTTCCCTGAGGGGACTAGAGTGTTGTGTTCTGGTGTGCCAACTTACCCATTACTCTGGGAGGGTTAGGAGGGCAGGTAAGGCACTATGAGCTAGTCAGGATTTGGGCCTATAGGTACTGATGTGGTATGGTGCCTCAGTCCATACATGTTGATATTCTGTGAACCAGGCATAGTTTTGTTTCCAAAACAGAACCCCTACAACACACCTTCCAAGGCTCCAAGATACTCTCACTGCAAGGTACTTCAGAACCCTTTTTCAGAATGACAAGCATGGAGAATGTGGTTTTACTGTCTGCCTTGGTTGTTTGCTCTTTGGACAACCCCCAACCCCTTGTCCTGGTCATCTGAAGGTGGAAAAAAGTTCCACTTCTCCAACTGCCGGAAAAGTTCTCTCTGGTTTACCTCTGTAGCTCCATGTCATTAGGGCAGTCTTGTAGGCCTCTGATCTCTCTCCAGCAAGACTCCTGTAGGCCTCAGACCCTGTGGTCAGGTTAGCTTTCTTTAAGCCAGGAGTCCTTCTGCTTTCCGAGTCCTTAGAGGTAACAAACAGGAAGTTTCCTACCTAAATATCCAGTTTTTGGGTTCCAGCAGGAGTCAGGAGCAATTTTGTCTTCCATCTTCCAGCAAAACCTTCTTCTTCATGCGTGGTCTTCACAGGTCCAGGAATGCTCTGAGCAGGGGTGATGAGGTGCCAATCTTATCCAGTGCACTAGCCAGTAATTGTTGAGTTTTATTCTACCCAATCATATCTACTTTCTCACCATAAGCCCACCAACTTCATAGCACTTCCTCTTAAATTTTCTATAATAATTTCAAGAAGCCTTAAATCCATCACTTATTCCACCAGAAATATCACTGGTTCTCTATAAACCACTTTTCTTTTTGATGAGGTTTTCTCCCCCTGCCAAGTCCAAAGATACTTTTCCCCCTTCCTGGGATGGAGCCAGAAGACCAAGGTGAAGTCTGGGAATGAAAAGGATCAGATCCTGTCAGCCAGATTTTGCATCACCAAATTGAAAGAACTAGTGTGAAAGCTTGTCTTTCTTGTGCCAATGATTTCTGCCCTACCCACCCTAAATGGCTACTCCTTGCTCTGTGGCCAGTTGCGGACAACAAACCTGACTTGCTGAGCTCAGAGTCTAGGGTATTGTCCTCAGCAAAGATACATAATCCAGTGGGGAGTATGTATTGTGCTCTAGAAGTGAGATGAGTGGCTAAAAATGTTGTAAGCCAGTTTTGATTTAGACAGTATAAAGAACATTTTACCAAGTTGTTTTCCACTAAAGTTATCAAAAACCTCACCATTAAACTAGATTTTGAGTGGGAAATAACTATGAACCATTTTGTTAGCATTTTGCTAGGCTAAAATAGGAATGGGGGTTTTAATTTTACCTAGGCATGTTTTGGAATCATCTAGCTAACTTCAGACTGTTAACTCACCTTTATGGCAATTAGTCACAATGGGGGCACTGTATTGAAAATATGTACTGCATCCCTTTTTTATAAATTAAGGTATATATAAAGCATACAGCCCCGTAGGATTAAAATGCACCTTTTGTTGGTGACTTATTTATTATTAAAATTGGTTTCCCTACTTCCCAATGACAATTGTCCTCTCCATCATGGCTGTTCACAAAGGTAATTTGCACTTGTGAGCAATTTACACATGTAATTGACTCTTACACTTTTGAGTAAATGTACTTCTTTTGGCTACTCACAAAATCCGAGTGTAAAGTTACTCAAAAGTATAGACTTATATGTCTCTACCCCATTAAAAACGGCATGGAGCCAAATTTATGAATGCAAGCTACTACTGCTAAAAAGAAACAGTAGTATGTCTAACAAAACACATGGCCTGCCACTGTTACTGTAACACCCTCCTGTAGAAATAAAAGAAGATGGGGCCTTAAAATAAAATCCTGTTAGAAATAATGTTAAATTTAGTTAGATTATTTTAGAGAATTACAAATAAAAATAAATATGATTTAATATTTTAAAAATCTAAAATTAAAACAGTATTATTTAACTATGAAATATTTTTTTAATCATTTTGATTTATTAATTATGTTTTATTATAATCTAAATAAATTACTTGTATTTAATTTGATACATTTTTTTGACAATTATTTTCGGATAACAAAAATACTTTAGGTAGGAATAAATTTTCTAAATTAATCTTTGGAAAAATAATTTTAATATAATTTTATATATTTAAATGAATTAAAGATGATTTTGTGAATTAATATTTGACATACACATTTGTTTACTAACTTATTATAAATGATAATTAACATTTTTAATTTTCCCTATTGTTACCATATTTTCCCTATCTTTCTTATATATATATATATTCACTGAAAAAACCATAGGTTTCAGGCACGTTATAGTTAGAAATTAGCATTTAAAAAACCTTTGAAATTCACTGAAAAAACCATAGGTTTCAGGCACGTTATAGTTAGAAATTAGCATTTAAAAAACCTTAGAAATTCACTGAAAAAACCACAGGTTTCAGGGATGTTATAGTTAGTTGGACATTTCACTCGTACGTGTGACTGACTGTATAAGTGACTGATTAAATGTGTCTTACTGAATGCATGGGTTAGTGACTAAACTGTGTGAATGTGTGTATCAGTCTGTCACTTGGTGTGTAAGCGGCTGCATAGGTTGGTGAGTAGCTACATGAGTGTCTATATGGGTTATTGATTGGTTGTCTGAGTATCTGTATGGGTGCCTGAGTGTCTCTGTGGGTGGTTGGGGGGGGTGTGACTCTGTGCATAGATGTGTGAGTGGGTGATTCACTCGGTGTATGGGTTCAACAGTGTATCTGTAAAGGGCTGTATGGGTGGGTGAGTGTGTGTATGGGTGTGTTGGTGAGAGAATGGCTGTCTCACTGGTACATGTGTGAGTAACAACATATGTGAAA